>JAQHUG010000006.1:9687476-9727738 GCA_028555095.1 Dicrostonyx torquatus | reverse complement strand
TCTCTGTTGAGGTGACAGATGCATGTGCTCCTGAGCATCATCTCTGTTGAGGTGACAGATGCATGTGCTCCTGAGCGTGCCAAGCTCACAAGAACGTTTTGCAAAAAGGGAATTGTTTGTATTTTAAGCTGTTAAAGATCATTTTACATATACACATATATAATGATATGTGTGTGTGTGTACACGTGTGTGTGTGTGTCCAGGAGGATAGCTCAATGTGTAAGGCACTTGCTGCTAAGCCAGATGACCTGAGTTCAATGCCTGGTTCTCTGTGGTAGAAGGAAAGCACACACCTGTAGTCCCAGCGGCTTAGGAGACTGAGCAGATCAAGGTCAGCCCGGGAAACATAGGAAGATAATATTTCAAATAATTTAGTAATGATGACGGTGGTGAGGTTATTACTGAGAGGAAGCCCAACACTCAGAAGATCTCTCTGGAAAATAACGTACCACAAACTTATTATGGTTTCTCAAAATAAAAACAGCAAGATTCTAAAAGCAGAGTTGGTTCACAATGGTCAGGCATCCTCTTTGACACCAAACCTGTCAATCACAGAAGGGCCCAGACACTTGGTTTCCAGCCCTGGGGCAGTGCTCCTCTGCTTTACCCTAGTAGGATCGACTCTCATCCCATTGGTATCCACACATGCATTCTATGTGGTTTCTAAGGGAGGCAGCAGGTCCGCACTGGTCAAAAGACAATTAATAAACAATTATAAGAACATTGGTCAAAGACAAGGTAGGCTGCCATCCCACAGCGGTGCAGAAAAAGGGCACAGCTTTGTCCATATAGTGCTTTCCTCTTCTTTCCTCCCTCTTTCCTTACTGGTTTCTATTTGCTTTGAGCCTAGGGTAGCCTCAAACTCACCGTCTTCCTGCCTCTGCCTCTGGAGTGCACCATCATGTTTGACTCTGATATTTCTCCTATAGCCTGGTTTTTTTTTTGAACAACCATGACAATCTGACACCACCATCACTATCCTTTACTGCGTGTTCGATAAATGTCATGCGTGCTTGCAGTCAACAGTCTTCACTACATCCACATGAGGTGGAGGTTTCCCACTTTACAGGTGAAATAATGGAGGTCACTCAGATTAGAACTAGGATTCGATTCACTGTATACTCGTCTGTACTTTCCCAATGTTCTTCTGTGACCATTGCCAAATAGTTTTTCACATCTGCAATTATTTTCCTTTGTTTGGGTCTTTCCTTTGGAACCAACATTTAAAAAATGAAAATAGAAAATGTTCTCCCAAGCTAATTATTTTTGAAAAACCCACTTTTCTCCAGCTGCGTAAGACTGAGTTATAGTGCACACTCACAGTGTCCAACACTTACCCTTCCCTGACATTTAATTCCAGTATCAGCCAGGGGATACCCCCACACACTTGAATACAATATCCAAGGATGTGGGGCCGAGCTCCTGTTTCATGTCTCTTCTGATTAATTTGAAAAAGTGCCAATTTCCCAATCTCCCTCAAGATTTTCCTACTCACTCCCTGGAACTGCTCCAGAACCCTTTAATAGCAGAAGGGGAGATGGGAGTTTAACTGAGAGTCAGGAACATAGAAAAAGGGATGGTGGGAACCTCACCAACACCTGGTGCAAGGCAGGGTGAGAGTTATGGCGTGTGCTCACACCTGCCACTGAATATTCCTGTGAGAGCGGACTCTTCCAAACTTGTGAACAGAAATAGGCAGAACAGAGTGAATGCTTCTAGGGACTTCAACTTCGTGATCCTTTAAATGACAGGTCAATGCCCGGCAGTGCTGCCCAGGAGCCCTCCCCTTTTCAGGGGTGGAAGCATCAGGTTCTACTAGTATGCACCTTTTTCTTTTCTTTTTGTGTTTCTGTTTTTACAATGTGGCTCAGGGTGGCCTTGAACTCGTGATCCTCCTGCCTCAGCTTCCAAAGTGCTGGGAATGCAGGATGAGCCACCACTTATAGCCTCTGGAGGTTTGGTGTGGGAGAATTGTCTGTGTTCTGTCAATCATGTTTTAAATAAATGCTGATTGGCCAGGCAGGAAGTATAGGCAGGTCAACCAGGCAGGAAATAGAGGTGGGTGATGAGAACAGGAGAATTCTAGGAAAGAGGAAGCCCATTCCTCCCAGTCCTGCCCAGACCACCAAAGAAGCAGGATGTGACCTGCCCCACTAAAAAAGGTACTGAGCCATGTGGCTAACATAGATAAGAATGATGGGTTAATATAAGCTACAAGAGCTAATAAGAAGCCTGAGCTAATGGGCCAATCAGTTTATCATTAATACAGACTCTCTGTGTGATTTTCTTTGGGACTTGCCGGCTGTGGGACTGGGCGGGACAGAAACCCCAACAAGCCGGCCCTCATGTTACAGAATGGCTCCCAAGTAGATAACTGCATCCACAGAAAGCCTGAGAAAGCTTGGGAAAGAATAGAGTAAAGCATGTTTTCTTGGTAGCAGCAAATACTCAGGTCTGCTCTGCTTGCTAGAGGCAAGCAAGCACTCTCATCCAAGAGAGACTTCCTGTCTCAGCTTTAGCTGTAAAACCTTGCAGCTCTTTTAAGAGGACCTGCTATGAACACTTAAATGGTGTTGATGAAAAGCTGACCGCATGCTTTTCGGTTTTCAGCTGTAGCAGGAAAAAAGCTGCACTGTTTCAAAATGCTGGCCGTCCTGCCAGGGCAAACTCTGACTCTTTCAGACAGGCAGTCTGACTACTGAGCATTTGAATGTGGCTTTTGAGCAGAATGCTGCAGCTTGCTTGCTGGCAGGAACTTTGAAACACCATAGAGTTGTGGCAATAAACATAGCTACAGCCGGTACCTCCGCTATGAGGCTGGAATTGCAGAAAGCTAAGGAATGGGCTGGTCCAGCCGTCAAAGCCACAGCTTTAATCCTACCCATATTGCTTGGTAAATTAAAGACTCGTGTAGTCAGAAAAAGAGAGAGATATAAAGATATATTAAAAAAAACTCTAAATGGTTTACTGAGTGTTTAAAAATACATGCAAGCTTGGGAGAGTAAAGAAAAAGGTTAAAGTTCTTAAAATAAAAAAGAGAGAGAGTAGTTGGGTGTGGTGATACACACCTTTAATCCCAATGCCTGGGAGGCAGAGGCAGACTGACCTCTGTGAGTTCAAGGTGTGGTGGCACACACCTTTAATCCCAGCACTTGGGAAGCCGAGACAGGTGGATCTCTGTAAATTCAAGGACAGCTTGGTCTACTGAGGGAGTTCCGGACAAAGATACACAGAGAACCTGTCTCAAAAAGCCAAAAGTTAAAATAAAAGAAATAGAGGTTAAAGTAAAGCCGCATAAAGATGGAAAATACACAGAGAATCTTGATACTGCATGCTATTGTGTTCTCTTTGAATTGTTTGAATGCTGAGGAAGGAGCAACAGCTGCTAAGAGACATTTGCTTATAAATGCAGCCGAATTAACCCAACAAAGGTATTTTGAAAAATACCTTGACTTCAAAATTGAAGTCAAAAGATATGTTACTTTGGAGAAGAGATTTTGCTTTTGTTTCCACAGGAAATGAGAGGCTGTGGATTCATTCTGAGTTAAGAAAAATCAGGTTTGATCAAGGAAGACCACCTGAGAAATCTCCAGTAGGAACAGATGGCCCAGATGTCTGAGTTCTACATTCAAGATGCTGCCTGAGATGATCAAGCCCCACAGGATACTCCAGAGCATAACTCTAAATTTTCTTTAGGTCCCCATAGGATTATCAGTGCCTCCAACCAGACGGAACTATGCCCACATTCCCAAAAAATGGACTATGGATATTTTCTTTTGTTAAAAAAAGGGGGGGAAGCGGTGTGGAAGAATTGTCTGTATTCTGTCAATTATGTTAAGGATAAAATACTCCCATTCTTTGGTTTATTTTTTGCTGGTCATTATCCATTATTATCTTAAGTACATCAGCTTCTATACCCTCCTGGCTGAAACAGCCACAGAAACAAAAGGCTTGCTAAGAAGAAACCCTCCCTGGTTTCTGGATTCTTCCAGAATTCTTCAGTTCCCAATCACCTCAGAAGTACACAAGTTGGGGTTCTATGCTCATAGAGACGTTTTTCTCCCCTCGTCTGACAAGCTGGCATACACCTGAAAATGCAGCACTTGGCTAACTGAAGCAGGAGGATCACAACTTCAAGACCAACCTGGGCTATATAGCAAGATCCTGCCTAAAACATATAGATTAAAGACTTTTTCTCCCCTTGTAGTTTATAATCTTATGTCAGTATAGATGAATTAGTCATAGCTCTTCTTAAAATATGAGCCAATTAATACTGGATTAATGTCAATTTACAAAAATTAACATAAATATTCACTCATTAACTTCACTTAGGTAATATGGGCATCAAAATGTGACTTTGAAACACTAAAACATGCAAATTTTGATACATCTATGGTAATAAACCCAGTAGCTACCTTGAGCAAACAGAAAGGCAGAAACACTGAAATTTCTAACAGATTAAGTAACTCCACAAGGTAAGAGAATCGGAATGATCCCAGTGTAGCCCTCACACCCAGCACCATGCTTAGTCTTAGCATAGAATATGATCAAAAGAAGGCAAGTCAGCTTGGAACTAAGCCCGTAGACACCCGAGGGTAAAGTGCTGTACTGAGCCCCCGACTAGTGTCTTAGATCAGACATAAATAATAGAATAGACCATTTCTCAAGCAAGAGTTGAGAGTTTAAGTACAAACGATTCAATTTGTAAAGTGGAACCCCATTTATGTGCAGTGGTTCCCTTGTGTGTCTGAGCCCAATGCTATGTTGTATCCCAGAATAAAAACAAGTTTAGAAGACATGACACACCCCTTCCAACACTAACCATCTGACAGCCTTCAAGCCTTACATTTATATCTGACAATTACGTATGCATACCGGACTACATTTTCTGACCTAGATCCTCCAGCGGCAGTTTTCATGTTGTGTTTGAGAGAGCCAAGACATAAGGTCTCCAGTTAACTGATAATTGTCTTTTAAAAGGGATGGGCCCTGACTAATTTTAGACATTAAGCTGAATACAGATTTAGTCTAATTTATTCACTCCTATAGTTAGCATACAGCATGGGTGCTCTCAGAACACGTATCCTGCCAGCAGAGATGGCTAAAGGACTTAGTAACTCTAGTTAGCAGAAACAGCAAGACCACAATGAAGAATGCAAAGTCACATGGAGAGGCCCCCAGACTATTAGATAACGTCTCTACTAGTAAGAAGAAAGCTAGCCAGCAAAGAAGTCCCCTAAAGAATTAAGTGATACTAGAGTCCATATTGTGATTTTTTTTAAAAAAAAATTAGTCTTTATTAAGTTTCTGCCCAGTGCTTAAATATGTAACATTTTATGTGAAACCTGCTACTCCCATGAGGGGCAGGGAGGGGGGATTGCAGGACGAGACATGGCAATGCAGAGAAGATTCCTACCGTGGCCTTGTGCTGATCTGTGACCCTGCTGATCTGTTCACAATTTAGAACTAAAAGAAACACCGAAAATTTCTCAAAAAACAAAACTCTCTCTCCCACACATATAAGTATACACATTCATATATATATATATATATATATATATATATATATATATATTAAAAATCCCTCTTGTGGAATAAAGGAACACAGCTCCACTTAATAAAGGAGCACTCCTTGTTCTCACCCAAAATTTAGTTTGATCTTCTGACAGATAACCCAGTTAACCGGGTACCCGCTATTAAAGTTGTTTCACAGGATTTAAAAGTTAAGTATTTTTCAGTCATCCCAAGAACAAATGCTCATAATCACGTTACTGTCTCTACTTATAAGTGAGATGTTCTCCATCATCCCACTTCTCTCCCCACTTTCTGTAACACCCCTCCTAGCTACCTGTCCAATCCCTTGGTCTCTCTTAGTTGGCTTGATAACCCAGCATTTTTAAAAAACATATTCTATGGAAATGTTAATATACTCAGCTGATACTCAAACCCCGCCAGGTCACGGCTGGATAAACCAAAGCGAATCACGTAAGGAGACTTTTCGGTTGCTCTGTAGTCCCTCTCTAGCTGTCTGGCCACACTTTATTCTCTGTGAGTAAAAAGTGAAGAACCCCAAGCATTCTGCTAAGTGCTTGCTGCTTCTGCTCCCAAGGAACTTCGGACTGTAAAGTCGCAGGAACAAGAGGCCCACAGAAAAAAATGGGGCCTCCGCTAATAGCACCTTCAGAGGCCCCCCGAACAGGAAGAGCACCTGCCGGACTCAACGGATTTGTCTCTGCCATCTAGACAGAGGTGTTTACCTGCTTCGGTGTCTCTCTGGGGCTTGGGCCCTGAGCAGTAACAGCAATCTAAGAAGATGACATAGTTAAGAACATTGAAGAACAGTCCAATGACTCCGGCACTGAGGACCAGCAGGGGCTTCTCTGTCTTTTGGGGACTGATGTACCTTTTGATGGCTTCTACCAGGATGCTGAACATCAGGGCCACAGCAAAAACGGAATTGCCAAACGCCCCTACAACATCTGCCCGGAGAAAGCCGAACGTGCTCTTCCTGTGCTGCTCGACGCGGCTCGCCCGCAAGCCAAACAGCCCGATGAACATGGACAGCAAGTGGGAGAAGACGGCGAAGGCATCCGAGGCCAGGGAGAGGGAGTTGCCGAGGTATGAAATCACTAGCTCCAGCACAAAGAGAAGGACGCAGACCACACACATGAGGATCATTCGGAAGCTTCGGCCGGAGTATTTTCCCATGGCTGCCGCGGCTCCTCTTTCCCAGGAAGGCAAGAACTCCTAGCAGATTTAGAGATTACCACTCCTGGATAACTCTCCCCTTCAGCTGCTCAGCGCCTGTCACATTTGGAAATCATCTTTTATAGGTTGCTATAAAGCCATAAAGCAGTTGAAAGGGCAATTAAGCAAGAAATGTCACGTGAGTCTGGGTTTGTAGAAATGGAAAACAATGGCTTCAGGTGTTGACTTCAGAATTGTCTGTTCGGACACATTTAATTATAGGGCTTCTTGTCTTTCCTTCCTCTAAGAGCTTACGCTGGCCAGAGCTTCACCAGCTTCTGGCAGCAAGCAGGAATGATTTTGATAAAGCAAGCATTTGGCATCAATGGCCATGTCTTGTCTCCTAGGTGTGTAGTTTTGAATGCAATCTCTGTGAAACGGAACATTCTAGCATTTTCATTCCAGAGATATACCAAGTTAAAAAAAAAAAAAAAACTATCCCCATTGCTTTGCCCCCTGACCACCAAGTAAGCTACCCCACTTCCAACAGTCTTTTTAAAAAAGACTGTTTTTAAGAAAATAATTCCCAATGTCAGGAAAGGTTCGGATCTTCCAAAACTGGAGGAGCTAATGAGTGACAATCTGTTTCAGAAAGCCAAATAATGAGTTAACTGATATAAGGTGGGATCTCATGTCCTTCTTGATGGTACTACAGCGGTTACCATGGTTATGTGACAGATGACTAACAACTAGAACGGGCGATCCTTCCACAGCTGGCCAAAATGCCTTCTCCTTGGTTGTTTTATGAGATATTCTTCTGCCCTCAGACTCAGATCTGTGTCACTAGCAGCCCAATGAACTGCTTCTGCTGTCCACGTCCTACAAAAGGTCACGTGACCCACTGGCACAACGAAACTATTTTAACGTTGAAACTGCTAAGGTGTGTAACACAGATGCCCTAGTTGGACCCTTGGAGCAGAGCCAGTAGCCAGTAGTTTATCTGCCTTGTCTTTTGCTGCAGTGAGCACTGGGCAAGTAGCCACTTCTATGACTCTAACTCAGACTGTATCTGCCATCTATACAAGGGACCGGCGCACTTTAGTGGTGGTATCCTAGGACCAAGTCCTTAAGATTTCAAGGGATGATTATGTCTGGCTTCTGGCCATCGATTTGGTTCTGGTTCCTATACCCTCTTAAAAAATACCAGTGCTTCCCATTTTGAGTTCCATACCCACCACACAGCCCAAGCTGACGTCACACTCATGATCTTCCCGCCTTAGCCTCTCAAGTGCTGGGGTGTTAGATGGGTGTCACACATGGAGTGTGAAAAGGGTTTGCTACTTTAGCTGACCTCCACTTTTAGAAACAAGCCAATTTATCAGACACAATTTCAGTGAATGATTCGTATCTTAATGTAACTAGAGTTCCTTGAAATAATGACTTGGGATGGGGGTCACCAAACCCCAGGCTTTTCAGTGTTCCTTTTATTTGCAAGAAGCTAAAAAAAAATTTTTTTTAAATTGAAAAAAAGCTCCAGAGATTTCTCCCTCTCCCAGATGACCTCAGGTCACAGTATAGAATATGAAATATGTGATCTGCATTTTACTGTTTTGCCATGAATCAGAAAAACAAACAAAAACTACCTTTTTAGTTTCTACTACTTTCCCTCCAAAGCAACACTTCTTTACAGGACAAACTTTATCATGACTAAAGCCACAAATAAGCAGCAACTTCCATGGAATCTGTACCAACAATATATGACGTGGTAGGCATTGTTCTAGTGCCCCCCATAGGGCAGCGGAACCTGGAAGTGGGCATGGGACCTCTCACCGCTCACAGTGGACAAGGGCTGGAAGGGTAAGGCGAACACGAAGCTGCCATGGCCGGTGAGAACTGATTCAGAGCACAGCTATGTGATCAGATAGGCACGCTGCTTACGTCTGGTGTGTGTGTGGAGGCCAGAGTCCAACATCATTTGTTTTCTGAGACAGGGTCTTATGGACTCTACTGGGCTCACCTGGCCTGACTGGTGAGCAGGGAAGTTGCAGGAGCCTCCCATCTTTGCCTTCCCGGCTGGGACTAGAACTCAGGTCTGCGAGCTTGTCCTATGAGCACTTTACTCATGGAGCATTCTTCCCAGCTGTGTGCTGTATTCTACCTCAGCTTCCTGGGGGCGTCTCCTGTCCCGAACAGGTAGCATAGCCCGCCTTTGCATCTCATTCCCTTCCCTCTGTTAACACTGAAACCTTGCTCATTCTTCAAAGCATGACTCACAGTTCTAAGCCTCTTAAAGGCTCTTCCTGGGAAACAGAACTGGAAATGAAGTGCTTAAGTAAGGTATTCACTTGGTTGTCAGAGGACGGGGCAGGAGGACCACAACTGCAGGCCAGCCTGGGCTACAAGGTGAGGTAGTCTCAGCAGAGACACATGCCACAAAGCCTGGTAACCTGGGCTCAATCCCCCACAATCCACATGGTAAAGAGAGGGGACTCCATCAAACTGTCCCCTGACTTCCATCCATGTGCCCTGGCAAGCACACACTGTCCCACCAGAAAAACAAAGTTCTAAGAAGGCTCCAAAGAGGTACAAAAGGCCCGGCAGGCAAACAAGCAGACAGAAAGACAACTCGCATGAGAAAAGCAGAGGGCTGTGTCAAATTGAAGGACACTAAACAGCTACTGAGCCAGATTAGGTAATGTGTTTACATTTTGGCCTATAAATGATAAGAACTATAAAATGATATGAAGGGGAAGAAAAACTAACTTAATAGACTATGTTGGGAAAAACAACAACAGTCTTGGAACTGTGGAGACTGGCATGGTGGTCACACACCTATGAAGGTCGAAGCCCTAAAGACAAGCAAAGCAAGAGCAGCCTGCTTAGCCAGCTGAACAGTATGGATAGCAAGCATGTACTGCAGGAGGAGCTGCCTAGGACTCCAGCTTCTGCTTCATTGACAGAGGATATTCTGTTAATCGTCCAAGCAGGAGGGGAGGGGCTCGGGATGGAAGGGTGAAATGAGATTTGGGGGACATGCTGGCCTGAGATGTTGATGAGACACACCACAGAAGAGCTCACTGTGCAGTTTAGAGCCCTGAGCTGCTGATAAACACAGTTATTGGTCCATTTACTAATGCTGTGTGACACTGTGGGAAGAGTAACACTGTTGATTAGACACTGTGAGGAAGCCAAGTATAGAAGTTTGCATACCAGTACCTAAAGAGGTGGCCAGGAAGAAAAGCAACGACAGGCATAACAGGAGTCAGTTAACAACACAGTCCGAAGTTCCAGGGTGCTGTGGTGAGACAAGAGTCGGAATGCACACCAGACCTGCAGGCTGTCCTCCACGACCTCAGGGAGACCCATCAGGGTGGGAAAGCCTGGAAAGTGCGGGGAACGAGGGCAACTCCTTCTGAGAGGAAGACTGGCTTTCTGAGACCATCAGGGAAAGTGTACCCCTTGCCTACCTGGCTTTCGATCACCACCCTTATGTATATGATTCGGCTATTGCAGGATGAACTGAATACATAAAATATAATTAGTTCATGGTGTTTATTACCCAGGCTGTTTACAGAAAAGTATTTCCCACCGTTAATTTAGGCTTAAGAATAGTTGTTTATCTCATGTGATTTCTTTTTAGAACTTTTAAAAAAATGAAAAAAAAAAGCATCTGAGAAGATATTAGTATCATTGGTTTTTAAAAAAAAATTAGGATGGGTGAGAAGCTTCTGTTTCGTCCATCAGTAACTCCGACCAAACAAGGTGTAGAACTTGGCAGGCTTCTTGCCGCAGACACACATGGCTCCAGGCTGCAGCTCACACAGAGGATTGAAAGGAATGCAGAGGCTTTTGGCTCCCATGGACGGAGCACCAGGTTCCACATCCTGATCTCTGTAATTAAAGAGAGAGGAAGTTCGTTCACTCCTGCTGCACACTGCATCCTTCTGAGTGCAGTCTACAGATGAGTTATATTTACCTGGCAGTTGTCTTTTTAATCCAGTCCTCACAGTCAATCTCCCCACAGAATGGAATTTGTGCAATCTAGGAAGAAAAGAAAACACGTTCTGCCATTCTGACTCCTAAAGAGGAGCACCTGAGTTCTGTTTTTATCTTTCAAACAAAAAGGGTAGGTGTCCCAGTCCTTTTGTGGCCATGGTACCTTTGTAAACACTGAGAACTTTGCTCAGAAGTAGACATGAGAACAGAGAATGATTTTTTTTTGGCTTTTATTTTATATATACTTTTTTTACATTTTTTTTCTTTACTGATATTTATTGAGCTCTACATTTTTCTCTGCTCCCCTCCCTGCCTCTCCCTTCCCCCTTCAACCCTCCCCCAATGTCCCTATGCTCCCAATTTACTCAGGAGATCTTGTCTTTTTATACTTTCCCATGTATATTAGGTCTATGTAAGTCTCTCCTAGTGTCCTCATTGTTGTCTAAGTTCACAAAGAATGATTTTTATAGCATCCAAAATCCATACTCATAAAACTTGACACAAATCCTTTTTGCTGTAACATACTAAACGCCTGTATGAACTGTGCTGCAGACCCTCTTCAGGGCCTGACCGTTGCCTGTGTTACAGAGCTGGCTGTCAGGAGGATGGAAGGGGGTGTCTAAGAGTGAACTGATTGCAAGGTAACACAACAGTAACAGCTAACAGCCAGGCAGGCCTCACTCAACTGTACATGTCTAACATGCTAAGGGTAAGTGACTAACTAACTTTAAACAACAAATGCCTATAAAGGTCAAAAATCACGTTTTATCAGAAAAATCAAAACGAAACTTCAATCCCAGGGAACAACATGGTGTAAGGAGAGAACCAAGCCCACCAAGCTGTTCTTTGACCTCTCTCTGTGTGCTGTGGCATGCACTCACTCATACACTAAATGTAGGAAAGAGAAGGGGTGGTTGTTTGAGGGCAGAGGCAGCAGCAGTGCTGCCCCCCAACTTTTCATGACTTAGCAGTATTCTACATTCTTAAATTCAGCTGCAAGGATCCTGAGTTCCAATTCCTGATCTACATAGTAGTGTCTCAAAAACAAAATAAAAAAGGTCCTTTACAAAGCTATCATGCACTGGGATCTAGTAAGCATGTTTCAGAAGGCTTCTTCCCTAAGAAGTAAAAGCAAACAGGAAGGAGGCAATTTCAGAAACAGGAACTTCTTTAGAGGGACCTTAACTCCAAGGAAGGGCACAAGCTCATGATCAAGTCTCTTATGTTCACATGGTGGACATGCTAGTCTAATTTCTGAAATTTACCAACTGTTCTTCTGATAAACTGCCTCCAAGACTGCAGAAGTAACACATTTCTACGTGTGTCCTGCAAGCAAGGAAATGGATGGCGAGAAAGGGGCAGAGACCAGTGACAGCACACATTCAGAGTTTTAATACAGAAATTCCAAATGGAGACAAAAGACCCAAGATCTAAGCCAATTACTCCCCTGTATGAGAGCAGCAAACCCTTAACATTTGCAAACAAAATGCATAAAAAAGTACATTTATAAAACTGTGTAATATATAAGATAATAATGTCTGTAGTTGGGATGGAGAGATGGCTCAGCGGTTAAGAGCATTGACTGCTCTTCCAGAGGATCCAGGTTCAATTTCCAGTACCCACATGGCAGCTCACAACTGTCTGAAAGGGATTTGACACCTTCACACCAATGCACATAAAATAAAGTTAAAGAAACCATAAAAATATTTTAAAAAAATAATGTCTGTAGCACATGAAGAAATCTGTATTTGATTTGTAAGTGATTCTGTCAGAGCCTGGTGTCAAAGGGAGATAATTCTAGCTACTTAGGGGCTGAGGCAAGAGGATCCAAAGTTCAAAGATTCTAGTTTACCAGTGAGTTCAAGCCTAGCCTAGGTAACTTAGCGAGAGTCTGTCTCTACTGCAAAATAACAAGCAGCTCAAGTGGTAGGGCTCTTGCTCTGCACGCCTAAAGCCTGAGATCCTACCCTAGTACCATCAATACAGCAAACCAGCTAAAATGAAAGGTAGAAAGGGTGGATGGACTTGAAATCAGCGAAGTGAACCAATTAGTCGCCCACCCCTTCATACCAATAAATAGAAGTATAGAGGAAAAAGGCAATGTTTTACTAGTGTGAGTTCGTCCACAGAGCCTTCCTCTCCTGGTAAACACACTGTTATTTACAACAGCCTCCAAGGCTGTCTGACCATCAGCACACCTAAGATGACCCCCATGAAGCAAGAGGGGAGGGGGCACTGACTACTACTGACTGTAACAGACACAATCTATTTATTGACCTATGTGTTCTTTGGACATGAAACTAAAATACCCCTCTCCACTTTAAAATTTCAAATCCTTACAGTAATCTATCTAATATTAGAATAAAATATATGACCCACTAACATCTTGTGAATCTTGGTAGCTAAAAGCTACTCTATTATATTAATGCTTGTGCAATTTCTCTAAGAAAAGTGACTAATGATTATCATAAATAAATTATTTAAATTTTTAACTTAAAAATTAATGGAGTAAATTGAGTCTGGCAGTGCAGGCCTTTCATCCAGCTCCTCAGGAGATGGAAGCAGGAAGATTTCAAGTTCAAGAGCTGCCTTGGCTGTAGAGTGGGCTCAAGGGTCAACCTAGGCATTTAAGAAGATCTTTCCTCAAAATGAAAAGAAGTGGGCTGGAGCTACGCTTAGTGCTAGCCCAGCATTGGCATGCCAAAGCCCAAGTTCAATCCTCAATACACAGGAAAAAAACTAACTGAAATGAAAAGAAACTAATGTACACATAGACTGCACAAGAAGGAGCACGCATGACAGAAGATGGCCACATAACCCCCAGTCTTCTGTTAAAAGCATGCAGCAGACAAGGGAACTATAGAACACAGAAAGGTAAAGGCCAGAGAAGCAGTAAACCAGCCAAATGCTGAAGAGGTAGGGATCTGAGAGCAGTGAAGAGTCAGAGAGGTGAATTCCTCTGCACCAATAACAAGAGAAGCATTATTAGGCTGCCAAAGATTGTTTAAGAAAACAACAACAAGCCAGGCGGTGGTGGCGCACGCCTTTAATCCCAGCACTCGGGAGGCAGAGGCAGGCGGATCTTTGTGAGTTCGAGACCAGCCTGGTCTACAAGAGCTAGTTCCAGGACAGGCTCCAAAGCTACGGAGAAACCCTGTCTCGAAAAACAAAAACAAACAAAAAAAGAAAACAACAACAGCTTTATCTTTTATTCTCAAAAAGGAGTTTTTTAAAAATCTGAGAAGGAAGTATACATTAAACAGCGGCAGAGAGATCTAACCTCTGGTATCTGTCTAATTCTATGGGTTAATTCATTTAGACTCTGGCCCATGGTTTCTCACTTGTAATCTGGAGACACAGGACTAGTTGCGTATTTAACACGCATACCAAATACTAAAGTCCATAAGTGATTCACCCCAATAGTACAGAAAGCTGAATAACGTACAATCCCTTTGCTTGACTGGCTCTAAAGGAGACTGAAACAAAGTTTCAGCTGAGGGAGTTTTAAAATCTATTTACTGGGAAGTGGCAGAAGGGCAGGTCAGTGGTATAGCACTGCCTACCACAGGCAAGACCCTGGGGCCAGTGCCTGGGCCTGCAGAAAACAAACAAAACCAAGAAAACCTTTCTGGAGGCTCCTTACCTTCCCAGAATCTAGTGCCTTCTGAAAGTCCTCCAATGTGTTGGACACAACCATATGAGCTTTAAGGTCTTCAGTAGCCCTGCCAAGATAAATCAGAAAATACATAACTTTCCATACAAATATGACAGGTTTTTTTAAATCCCAAAATAAACAAGATTCAGTGAAACAGTAAGTGAAAGTCAGAAGAACTCGATCTGAGTACTAACTCCCTAACCGGCAGTGGCCACGAGCATCACCTCAAGCCTACACGTGAGAAAACTGCCATGCGCACAACAGGAAGCTGCTACTTATGTCACTACTGCTGAACAGCCCTAACTCCTACTTGTACCACCTCGGAAAGTCTTTATTTTCAAACCTTCTACAAAAACAGGAAAATAATAATAATACTGTAGCCGGAGGTATACAGAACTAACTGCCCAATAATGACACATGAAGGAATGAATCATTATAACAACACACACACACACACACAAATTAAAGATATTTTCACACCATCAAATCCTCCCACCCTACACTCCCATCCCCTTGGGTCTCACTACATAGCCCAGGTTGGACTGGAACATGATCCCCCCCCTCACTTCGGCTAAAATTATAGGTGTGCCTCACCATGCCTGGCTCCAGTCTCCTCTTTCAGAGCCTCGAGCTTCAGTAATGTCACAGGCAATACTTTCATCTACATTCAAAATCACACATGGAGTAGAAGGAAAAAAGACAGTTCTTTTCTGAGTCTCAAGGCTAGGACCTTAGGCATTTTTAGCAATTGCTAGCTGGCAGTCAAATCTGTTTCCTCTTTTTCCCTGTCACATTTTTTGTATAGAGATAGGCAAGACTAAGTAGGAAAAGTCATGGGACATTTCCCACCGTACATTTGAAGGCAGCAGGCATGGCTCTTGCACCCTCACCCACCAGCACTCCCTTGACTTGACTGTGATCTGGTATGTCCATGTCACTAAGTTCTAGGTGATGGCAGAACCAATAAAATGAGTGGATCTAAGTTCTTGAAAACTACACCCACTGGACCTGCAGACCAGCTTCACGCTGTTTCATATAAGAAAGGAGAAGCTGTTCTGTGTCTGGTTCTGGTCTTCTCTTGGTTAAACAGTTTAGTCTACTTCACACAGGACTTCTTTCATCAAAGCTGACATTATGGAGGCTGAAATGTAGCTCAATGCAAGGAAAAGAGCCTGCCTAGTATGAGGACACAGTTACCTCCCTCAGCACTGAAAGGAAAAGAAACACCAGCTACCCTTAATATTAAATCCAGTAACCTGACTAGGAGATTCATCCCCGGATGGGCCTAGGCTCCACAGAAGAAGCCTGTCCCGTGGAAGGAGGGAAACCTCAGGAATACACGTTTGTGATAGGTCTATACTGCTATGTCCTCAGTTCGGTAAAATTAATCAATATATTATTTTCTTTGTAGTTGGTAATACAAAGATCCAACTGTGAACAAGTATACATTGCTATCTTTTTTTTTTAAATGAGTTATTATCCTAATTCAGCTCTTCCTTAGTAATAAGCCTATGCAGAATTGACTTATTCAAAGTACCTATATTTATAAGCAAGAATGCAATGCATATTGAAAATTTCACAAGATTAAAAACAAAAACATCACTAAGAATAAACTATGTATAAACTATTTAGAATGAACCCTGTATGTAAAAAAATAACAGAATTTGAGTATAAGTGAATGAAAAGTTACTGAGATTTTCTGCTAAGCCAGAAGTGGTAGCATAGGAAGGCTGAGGTAGAGGATCAGAAATCCAAGGCCAGCCTCAAGTTTGAAGGCAATCCAGGCTGCCGAAGACCCTATCTCCAAAAACAGATGACAACTTGTTTTTGTAAAAATACCCATCTGGAGTTTGGGAAGACAGCTCAGCAGCATGGTAACCCCTTTCTAACCCAGGAGAGGACCTGGGTTTAGCCCCCACAACCTACAACAAAACCAGCTGCAGATGTGGTACATGTCATATTGTCTCCCAGGACCCCTGGGACTTGCTACCCATCCAGTCTAGCCATAAGTTCCAAACCAATGAAAAACCTTGGCTCAAAAAATACAAGGTGGGGCTGGAGAGAAGGCTCAGAGGTGAAGAGCACTGGCTGCTCTTCCAGAGGTCCTGAGTTCAATACCCAACAACCACATGGAGGCTCACAACCATCTATGAGTTCCGCTGCCCTCTCCTGGTGAGCAGGAATACATCCCATTTCCGGGAAGCTTTTAACACTATAGCTGCTGGCTGCTCTCTCAGGTTTAGTCTCTCAGGGAAGATGCTGGTAAAGCTTCCTGGATTCTACCAATCTGTGCCCAGCACTTAAGAACCAAAGACTTAATACAATAACCTGCATATAAAGTTAACTCCATCTAGTTCAACAGACGGACCAGTTCACAGGGAACACACACTTAGAAAACCCACAAGTCAAAACTACAAATGGAGTAAGACACTAAGTGGTCCTGGAGCTCAGGGAGAAAGGCTACTTCCAGTTGTCCAGTTGCAAGAACCCCAAATCCCTTGTTTATGTCCCAAACATTAGGTGGAAGCTAAAGAAAGGAGACACAAGTGACCCACAGAGCTACCTTGTGAAAAGGTTAAGCTGGATGTCTTCCAAAATCTCTTGAAGTTTAGCCTCAGCCTCTTTTTCAGTAATTGTCAACTTCTCTCCAGTATCTCGCCTGACAGCCACAAACTGAGAGCTCTTCATATCTCGTGGCCCCACCTCAAGTCTGACTGGAACTCCCTATAAAACAAAACAGGCAGTTAGACCTGTGCATGGGAATCTCAAGCTGAATACAGACTATTCCAGGGCTTTAGCTATTATAAATCATAAAACAGCCAAAGAGCAACGATAACCAAACTAAAAAAGGGCAGTGATGCTCCTGACACGCTAGAGAACTTACTTCAGTACAGAAGGGAAGACCTACTGCTCGTGTTGTCAGAACTAAGCCATCTCTTGCTAGAAAAGCATCTAAATGGGCATTCCTGTTTCCTCACAAATGGTATGTGGTACATGGAAGAATACAAAGGCTTCTTGAAACCAAAGATACCCCAGAAACTGAGGGGGTTAGCACACGGGTACACCCCCAGACTCATTCATGGTAAACGTGTGCTTTGGCTGGGATGCCTCGACTCTGGAAGGACTACACAGCATGCAGGAGAACACCTGCAGGGTTGGATAAAGCACTGCCTGCCAGCCCTTATCAGAGGTTCTTGTACTGGAGGTTAACGGTGGCTGAGAGTCATACTTGAAGGAGGATTACATGTTCAGACTGCTGGCTTTAGGACAAAGTTTGAGAGGCACCATGCTCTCAGGCTTCTATGAGAGAATTTAAATTGGCTATATCCAGTTTAAGACTCCTGCATATTCCAATCTCTGAGGAGACTAAAGCCCTTAACTGAAGCACAATTACTAAAGGCTCAGAGACTGATATTGGGGTTCAACCTTTTGGCTATTGACTCTTACCTTGACCTCAGTCCAAAAAATGGTAATTCTGTCTCCAGGAATCTCAGAATGAGATTGAGACTGTGAGCTGTCTCCTCCAGTCTTATATTCCTCTCTAGGGCTGGGATTAAAGGCATGCACTGCCCAGTTTCTATGGCAACTAGCATGGCTACTGGGATTAAGGTGTGTGTTGCCACTGACTGGTCTATAAGGCTGACCAGTGGGGCTATTTTACTCTCTGATCATCAGGCAAGCTTTATTAAAATACAAATGAAATGCCACTACACTTAAGGTCCAGGAAGACTTTGCATTAAGATCTGGAACCCTGAAAAATAGCAGGCCTTACATATTAGCGAAAGATCCTTTAAAACGGTGGTCCTCACCCTCCCTAATGCTGCTATCCTTTAACACAGTTCCTCACCTTGTCATCACCCAACCATAAAATATTGCATTGCTAACTTCACAACTGTATTTTTTGTGCTGATATGCAGCATATCTTATATACGACCCCTGTGAGAGGAGGGTTGCTTTACCCCCAAAAGAGGTCACTGCCCACAGGTTGAGAAGCCAGGTGCTTCTGTATAAAACCTGGCTGCTCTCAAGTCAAAGATAAACTTACGTGAACGCCAGCAAGCCCACCTGACCCTCATAAAACAGGTTCCCAGGGGTAAAAAGAGTCTAGAGAAAAAGCCGCGTCTTTGGACGTAAAATAGGAAGGTGCAGGGATTCAGAAGTAGATGGCATTTTAAATTCTGTTCAGTTAGGCTCACAGCAAGTTTCTCCTTTAGTGTTTTGTGCCCAGACACACACGAACTGGCTTAGAGAAGTAGCTGCTGGCATCCACCAGTTATCCCTAGGTGAACAAAAAAGTCCGAAACTAAAGACAAATCACAGAGGACAAACTACCTGTCTTCAAGGTCTTCCCTGAAGGGAGGGAGCACATGAAAAAGAAAGAATGACACACAAAGAAGCAGGGCCAGCAGCAGTGCCAATCCCCAGCGCAGCACCGTTCTCAGAGTAAGGTGATGAATGTTAGTGGCTTGAGGGTTAATTCTGAACTCCAGTACGTCAAGCATCCATTCTTAAGTTCTCAGGTACCATCTCAGAACATGTCCCACACTCCTCCTAATTCCTAGACTAACCTGATATTCTCTATCATAGCTTAAAAAAAAAAAAAAAAAAAAAAAAGGTAACCGCTAGAAGTTTGTAAAATGGAATAAAGGGCATCATTACCTAATAATGAAGTTGTGTTGTAAATGAAAATACACCAAAAACATGAAACCAGAAGTTAGACAGGCTTTATACGCAGAGAGGTAGAAAGAAAAGCAAAAGAATGTGTAACCGTGTGGGCCAGAACTGCAGATGTGGAGGGAACCTGTAATGACTCCACCATCACCGAAACCTCGCTCTGCCCGGGACTGAACTCAGATATAAGCACTGCAATACACCCACCAATGAGCCTTATATGTTATATAAGCAAACACTTCAAGACCATCTTTATTCTAATGTAAGAAAAACTGGTTTCCACAAAACTTTTAGAGAGACAAGGCCCAGTGCTGGGAATCAAAGGCAGGGTCAAGCACATGCTAAGTGTTCTCTCACCAAACTATTCACTCCCTGAATCACCACAGAAATTAGTTTAACAAGCACATACTCTAGAAACCCTTTTACACAGTATGACCTACACTGGTGCTCAGAACATATAACTATAAATATGGGAAGGTGCCGGGCGGTGGTGGCGCACACCTTTAATCCCAGCACTCGGGAGGCAGAGGCAGGCGGATCTTTGTGAGTTCGAGACCAGAGTGGTCGGTCTACAAAAGCTAGTTCCAGCGCAGGATCCAAAGCTACAGAGAAACCCTGTCTCGAAAAATTAAAAATAAATAAATAAATATGGGAAGGTAACAAAAAACCTTAGGTTTGCAGAAATCTAGATCTCCCCAGTGCAGGACCCCTGCATACCTTCAGCTCCCAGTGATTGAACTTCCAGCCTGGAGAGTAGTTGTCTCGTAGGTCAACTCGGACTCGGATGTTAGCGCCAAGTAGCCGCCTTCGATACTCATTGCATTTTGCCATCAGTGCCTCTCTGTCTTCCTCAGACAGGGCATTTGTGATTCCACACGGAATCACTACCACCTAGAGTCCAGCCAAAGACACACCACATACACATAAGGACATCTACAATAATGAACCATACGAAAGTTAAAAGATGCCAATGACAAAATGACAAAATGGTATAGGAGGGTTCTTCTGTATTTTTGTGCTTGCATTGGTTAAATAAAGAGACTGCCTGGCCTGTAGGATAGGACACAGCCCTTAGGTGGGTGGAGTAGACAGAACAGAAGGCTGGGAAAGAAAGGAAGTGTGAGAGACGCCATGATGCTCCGGCCCAAGATGGACACTGGTTAGAGTCATGCTGGTAAGCCACAGAAATGGATTAGTTTAAGATGGGAGAGTTAGCCAAGAGGAGGCTAGAGATAATGGGCCCAACAGTATTTAAATTAATATAATTTTCGTGTGGTTATTTCGAATGTAACCTAGCCTGGCAGCCGGGAGCGGGTGGGACGGAACAAAAGGGCCCTCATTCCTCTCAGGTGCTGGGAACACAGCCCACATCTCATACAACAACTAACCGCGGTGAGACACAGCCCTCTGCGCTCCATTACTACAACACAATCTTCTAAATATACACACTTTTACTACAATTAAAAAACATGGTGCTGGAGAGATGGCTCAGTGGTTGAGAACTCTTGCTGCTCTTGCAGAGGACCCAGATTCAGTTACCAGGACCCACCTGGTGGCTCACAACCATCTGTAAGTAGTCCTGGTGGCTCACAACCATCTGTAAGTAACTCCAGGGAGTCCAACTCCTTTTCTGACCTTTGAGTGCTCCAACACACAGGTGACATTCACTTAGACAGACATACACACAGACATACACTTAGACACACACACACACACAAAATAAATCTTTAAATGAACAAGACAAACAATCTACAACATGCAGCACCCTAAACATTTCAAAGCACACTACTGACAAAATTTCCTAAAGTTTGCTGTGGGGCCACTATGATAAAAACAACACAAGCAAAAACCATTAAATATTTAGGATCATCCAACACCAAAAGGCCTTAAAAAAAAAATCAAACTATACACAATAACTTCTTGAAAAGCTACATTTTACATTGTTTTAAAAGCAGTTTTTCTACAAAGAATCTCATCAGCTACACAAAAACCTGTGGTGTGAACGCTGAGCTGCACATGAACTTCACACTTGCAACACACCTGCCGGAGCACATAGTACAGACAGTGCCCCATTCCTTATCTGCTCACTTTCTGAGTCTGTGACCTACCAGGCCCCTTTGTTTCCCAGGGTGCAGCACTGTCCTTCCGAGTCTCTCCTTTAGGGTGGCCACTTTCTGTTCCTATGTTTGTCTGTGACTAACTGCTGAGGTCACACCACCCAGTGTTTCCGCATCTCCAGAGGCATCTAAGGAGCACTGGAGTCTCCTCCCTCTCTTTTTAATCACCTTGGGGAAGACCACAGCTCTTCATCTCTCTGTCACTGTCCACTACATCTCTAAACTTCCACTTTCCTCTGAAGTCAGGGTCTTCCATCTCTCCAAATATTTCTTGAGAAAAGTCAGCAAAACTGACCTAGGAATTTAGGAGCCATGCAGTGGTGGCCCACGCCTTTAACCTCAGCACTAAGGAGGCAGAGGCAGGTGGATCTCTGAGTTCGAGGACAGCCTGATTTACAAAGTGAATTCCAGGACAGTCAAGGCTACATAGAGAAACCCTGTCTGGAACTCCACCCTCCCCCAAAAAAGAGTTTAGGTATTTACGTCTGAATGGAGAGAACAAGCAAGGAGGTGTTGTCTTGTAGCTTGCTGGTGTCTCTCTGTCTGTCTCTCTCTAAGACAGACTCTCACTACATAGCCCCGACTGGCCTATTCACTCTCTAAACTCCGTAAATAGACCATGTTGGCCTGGAACTTAAAGAGATTTGCCTGCTTCTACCTCCAATGTTCTAGAATTTAAGAGTATGCCACCATGTCCAGCATTTGGTTTAATTGTGGGGGTGGGGGACTTTTATAAAGGAAGACACGTAATTGGGTGGTTTACAGTTCAGAGATTTAGTGCATTATCATCATGGTAGGAGACAAGGCAGTATGCAGTATGCATGGTACTAGAGCTGACAGTCCTTACATCTTGATCCAAACACAACAGGAAGTGAACTGAGACATTGGGTATGGCTTGCGCATGTATGAGACCCCAAAGTCCTCCTCCACAGTGACAAACTTCCTTCAACAAGGCCATACCTCCTAACAGTGCCACTCCTTCTGTGGGCCATTTTCTTTTAAACCACCAGAGACCCCCTCCTGGAGCCACATTAGAGGAGGCTGTAAACTGCCACAAGCAGTCACTGAGAAGTGCACCTGGGTCCTCGGCTAGTGTACCCACCAAGCCATCTCTCCAGCTCCACGTCTTTTAGCCAGTGTGACCTGCTTCCCAGTCTTGCTTGGAGGTTTGGTTTACAGACATTTCCTTCTTGGGGCTCCAGCATGAACAGGTTTATCGCTTACACAACCCACATCTGTTCCACAATGACTAAATCAATCTGTGTCATTTCTAACCTGTCCACATGTGCTAATCAGTTAAATATCACTCATCAACTCTAAGTACAATTCATTTAACCTACTATTTTATTTAAATCTAAATCATTTCAAAAAATTATTTCTAAAGAAAATTTTAGGGCTATGACAATGGCTCCAGAGTTAAGAGCATCCACATGGTGGTTCACAATCATCTCTGACTCAGTCCCATGAGATTCAGTGCCCTCTTCTAACCTTGGTCAGAACTAAGTGTGCACATGGTGCACAGAGGCATAGGCAGACAAAGCATTCACTCATAAAATAAAATTAGTAAACCTAAGAAAAAATTTAAACATTTTCAGCAAAATAATTTTTAAAACTCTTGGGACAATAAATAATACATATATACACATATTTACACATAGTAATAGTCTAGGCTATATTTTCTATTGTTTCTATAACATCAGAGAAATCTACCCTTTCAAAGTTCCTTTGTAAACATAGACTATAATCTTATAAAAGACATGATAAAGAGAACATTTCCCTTACCTGAACAGAGGCTACACGGGGTGGCAATACTAAGCCCATATTGTCTCCATGAACCATGACCATCACACCAATAGTCCGAGTTGTCAGGCCCCATGAGCACTGGAATGCAAACTGCTTCTCTCCTGGTGTCTTTGGGTCTTCAAAAACTATTTCACACATTTTAGAAAAATTCTGGCCTAAATGGTGTGATGTTGCTCCCTAAATAAGGAGAGAAAGACTAACTTTAGTTTTAAACTATTATTCCTTTGAAAATAATGACAAGATCACATATTTTAGAATACCACTACATGCACTGTTTTATCTCCTTTTAATGCTTAAAATTCAAGTATGATTGACATGACAAGAGAGGACTGGCTAAAAAAAATTAGCAGTTCTGCTCTGGATGGTCCCTTCCAACAAAAACAAAAAACAAAACAAAACAAAAAAACCCAACACACACACACAAAAACACCTCTGTATGCAAGGTTTTACCTGGAGCTCATGCCTGGGAAGTCAGGATAAAACCCCAACTTCACTGATTCCACATCATGGAGACACAGAACAGGCCTAGAAATCATATGATGCCTTCCTCCAGTGTTCTCTTCCTTCCCCCTCCCCCCGTCCCAGTCTTTTAGGAAGGGTCTCATATAGC
This sequence comes from Dicrostonyx torquatus, assembly GCA_028555095.1. Classification (NCBI taxonomy): domain Eukaryota; kingdom Metazoa; phylum Chordata; class Mammalia; order Rodentia; family Cricetidae; genus Dicrostonyx; species Dicrostonyx torquatus. Next base: position 9,704,199 of record JAQHUG010000006.1, on the reverse strand, counting down.
CCACGTGGACCTAGAACTCACTATGGAGCTGACTGTAGCCTCAAATACCTGTTTCTTTTGCCTCCACTTTCAAAGGTGTGCACCACAACACCCAGTTTGGAGTATTGATGATCAATATATCAATAAAAATTGGTGATCAACGACTCTGTGCATGCTAAACAAGCACTGCACTGCTTTCACGGTAATTATTTTTTTATTCACTTTTTAAATCAACATAATGAGGCATTGTAAACACATTTGTAATGTTTGAATCAGGTTAAACTTATCTCAAGAATCCATCATTTCTTTCTGGTAAAAACTTTCAAAATCTTGAGTGTTTTAAAAATGCACAGTGAATTACTATTGATGGTCACCCTCCTCTACAATAACAGGCCAGATTTTTCTTTCCCCCAAGGAGTGTCTTACTATGTAGCTCTCATTAGCCACAGACTCAAGATCCTGGGAGTGTTGTGACTATGGTGTCTGCCACCATCCCTATCTGCAGTATAACGTTCAGATCCTATAGACCTAAAATTTAGTGCCTACTGACTAACTCATATTCTCCCTAACCTGTAAGTAACCACCATTCTAGTCGCAGGTTACAAATAATCACTTTCACAGAGTTCACATACAATTAAGATTATACCTCATTTATTTCATTTAACACAAATATCTTCAATTTCATCTATGGTATTGCAAGTGACAGAATGCATTCCTTTTATGGTTAATATTCCACTGTGGATATAGGCTGTTTTTCAACAGGTGATGTCGCCACTGCCTGGCTACGATGCTGCACTGAACACAGTGTAGTGTACCTCCAGCAAGCTCTTTGCATCCATCTGGATCTACCTCTAGGAAAGGCATCACTAGATCGCACACTAGTGACTTCAGTTTTAAAAACCTTGATACTGTTTCTGTACTGGCTATCCAAACACTACAAACACCGCTGGAACTGCCGCAGCCTGTGCTTACGGCTGCCGTCTAGCCCCAGCGCTCCATACCTGGATAGCACGGCCGCTGGCGGATATGAAGGCTTCTAATGTGGTCGTATAGTCTCCTCCTGCAAACTTCTCCTTTTCAGTCTTTCTTCCTCTCACAACAGGGATTGCCAAGAGTTCCTCATACACTCGCGCATATAACTCAAGGATCTGCAAGACCTGTAACAACATTGACGGCATGGTTATTCACTAGAGGCTTGTCAATCTACATTATCTCAAATTGTTTGTGCAAGGGTACTCAACAACAACAAAATTATGGCAAGGCTAAAGAAGTCAATGTGAGATTTAAGGAAGATGTACAACACGAAAGCAGTGTGAGGCTAAGGAACATTTAAGTGAATATACATTTGGAATGTAGGAGAAAAATGCTTGAGAGATATACAGTAATCAGAGTGAAACCTTAAAAAATGATTAATTCTAATCATATGACTAATTTTTCTATAAATTAAAATCTCTTGTACAAAATTTTAAATAGCAAATTTACTAGTAAAATTTTAATAAGCAAGTTTTTAAAATTGGTTTGCTCGGGTTAACTTTCTATTTTCAAACAGGTACTACATAACATAAGACAAACAACAAGAAACAGGGCCAGAAAGGCCTAGGCATAGTAGAGGTCTGCTCCTACCTCGTCAGCTGCCTCCTCGAAGGTGGCAAAGGCGCTGTGCCCCTCCTGCCACAGGAACTCCCGAGTGCGGAGGAAAGGCTGCGGGTGCTTGAATTCCCAGCGCTGCAGGGACAAGGCCAGTCAGTATAGGAAAAAAACTAGTTTTTATTAGCAACTTTACATGATTAATAATCAAAACAAATTTTGTGGTCCAAAACTCTTTGACAACTGCTTCACGCTCAAAGGAAAGGAAGCATGCTCGAAAAGCGATGGGCACATGAAGATGGAGACGGACTAGCAGCACGCGGGCACCTACCACCACATTGCACCACTGGTTGAGCCTGACGGGCAGGTCTCTGTGGGACTGCACCCATTTTGCATATGCAGGATACATTACTGAAAGCCAAGAAAATACAGACACTTATGACTTGATTTCTTCCTTAAGACTGGCAAGAGTTAAATTCGCAATGTAACCAATATGAATTAAAGGATTAAAGTGTGCTTGCCCCAGTATCCGTGATGGCTCACGAAATGACACTGTTACCTAGTTCATAAAGCACAACCCTGAAGACAGACAAATCTACCTAACATGACCATACTTTGTGTGTTTCACCTATTTGCATGTAAGTGTTGATTGTTTCCATATTCTATCTGAGTGATGACTAGTACATTCCGTGTTCTATGTAAAATTATTTTCATTCTTTATCTTATTTAATACTCTCCTTTGGCTCACAGATCTCATTATCAAATTTAAAGATGCTAATGTTATTCCTGAAATCAGCTATGTATCAGAATCAGAATTTGTTAGATGCACAGATTACCCATCCAACAAAGAACACTCTTGCCAGAAACAAAAACGAGAGTCATAATGTCAAAAGTACAAGTACCAAAACACTAGAAGTATTAGATAATGTACACACTAACTTTGAAGACAGGTAATCACTGTAGGATGCCACCAGGTCCAAAGTCTCGGACCCGGGTGGCACATCCATTCACTAAGTATAATTCCGGAAAAACCATTCCATCGTCTGACGGCTGCCTCTGCCTTCCCATGGCAGGAGAATAACACAACATGCCCACATGAAAGCATTCTAAAAACCCTAGGTGAAGATGAGCACGGGGGTCCGGGCGGTGGTGGCGCACGCCTTTAATCCCAGCACTTGGGAGGCAGAGGCAGGTGGATCTCTGTGAGTTCAAGACCAGCCTGGTCTACAAGAGCTAGTTCCAGAACAGGCTCCAAAGCCACAGAGAAACCCTGTATCGAAAAACAAAAAAAATAAAAATAAAAAAAAGAAAGGCACGGGGTGTACACCTTTAAACCCAGCACTTGGGAATCATATCTCTGTGAGTTCGGGTTAGCCTGATCTAAATACCAGGTATCAGGTCAGCTAGAGCTGCATGTGAGATTCAGTCTCAAAAACAAACAAAGAAACTCTACAGGAGTATAAATCTAATGTAGATAATAAATATTTTTTAAAAAATGAATAACAGCCATCATTTGCAATTTTATAATCAATCCCAAGAATAATCCAAAACAATTCCTTCTAAAAAATTGGAACACTAAACAAAAATAGATGCTGTTTAAAAAAAAGAAAAACTGTCTTCAGCCGCAGCAGCCATCGTCCAGTAACTTATAGCCACAAAGGGAAGAGGAGAGGAACCCACTGTATGCTCTCTAGGCTTTTTAGGAAACACAGCACTGTCCCTTTAGTCACACGCATGCGAAGCTAGAGTCCATTCCCTAGGAATTCATGGCTCGCTGTATAAAAACAAATAAAGGACCTAAAACGTAAAGCATTTTTCTTTAAAAAGGAGACGAACAGAGAGAATTACATCCTACTGATAAAGAACTCTGTAATGAAATTGCTTAGCACAAAATCTATGGAATGCAAACTTTCATCTGCCTTCATCTTTCAGTAAGTTCTGCTCTGCCAGGAGGGAACTTAGCAGAAACACTGAGACACAGCTGCAGCCCCTGCAGCTCAGTGAGCTTCCCCAGGGCCCAGCCCGCTCTCACCTGTTTCACTGGTAGGGCGGATGGCAATCGGCTCTGCCAACTCTGTCTTACCAGACCTTGTAACCCAAGCAACCTAGTAAGACAAAAACGATGTAGACATAGTTTTAACGGCATTTTTGAAGAGCGTAAGTATATAACAACTTTCAGGCTTTCTCAGAATCAACTAAAGAAAGTTCAAATGCTCGCTGCTATTACTAGAAGGGAAAGAACAAGTCAGTCAGAGGGCGTGCTAACAACTAAACATGCCACAAGGATGGAAGAAATATAAAGAAAAGTAATCGCCCCAAATTTTTCTTAGTTGGTTGTCAAACCCTACTGAAGATATAATTTCAAGTTTGTAAGAGAAAACCGCACATCTTTTTCAGTGTACCTCAGGGGCAAAGTCTTCGATATGATTCTTCTCTTTCTCTAAAGCGGCCTGAGACACAAATATGGGGAAGTAGCAGTTCTCCACACCCAGCTTCTTGATCTCAGCATCGAAGAAGTCCTTAATAAATTCCCAAATGGAGTACGACCAGGGACGGAGAATATAGCAGCCGCTCACGTCGTAGTATTCAATCATCTCTGACTTTGTGATGACCTGTGACAGAGAAAAGCCTGTAAACTGAACCAGTATTCTAACGCAAAGGCAAGAGCGACCAGCTGTAGACGCAGCTGACTGTCATTTGTTTGTGTTTTTCAACACTGGGTTTCTCCACTTAGCCCTGGCTGTCCTGAACTCTGTGTAGACCAGGCTGACCTTGAACTCAGAGACCCGCCCGCCCCTGCGTCCCAAATGCTGGAATTACAGGCACATGCCTCGTGCCTGGCTTGGAGACACCCACCCTCCTTAATGTGAAGGGAAAAGGGACCTTCCTACATGCAAAGGCAACACTTAACAGGACTCTAAAGTCTGCGGACTTACCACGGAGCTATACCCTTAGCCTTCTTTTATTTTTACGTTTTGTTCTGAGACAGTTTCACTATGTAGGCCAGCTAGCCTGGAACCCAAATTCTCTTGCCTTCATCTTCCAAGTAATGGGTTATCGTCAGTGTCCCACTACACCTGACATGATAATTATTATAGTGGGCATCATGTGCGATAGCATGGGAGTGGGTACAATGTCTGCGTCCACGTATGAAGACTGATCCCCAGACCCTTAAAATGTCAGATGCGGTGTGTGAGGTGTGCATTTGGAGCAGAGACAAGAGGGTCTCTGGGGTAAACTGCCAGCCGAGAGACCTTGTCTCAAAGGAGGTGGCTTTTCTGAGGGAAACACCCACATGCCTTTATGCACACACACACATATAAACACATATGCTCGAATACACACACACATAAACTGTTATAGTTACCTTTCTCCCTAGACTTTAGTCTGGACATAAAGCTAACCTTGAGAAATGTTCACATAAAAGCCCACTGAGAGCATACTCACTTGGGAGTACCATTCGGCAAGATTTTCTTCTTTCTTTGCTTCAAGACCCAATCTGCAGACATGCAAATGGAAACATGAATCCTTCATTCAGAAAACGCTTTTAGGCTGTCTCAGTCTGTTTCCTATCCTGGAGAGCAGGTCGTCTAGAGAACAGAAGCTTACTTGGCTCCTAGGGCCGGAAGCTCAAACAGGCGGTGCCAGCATCAGTCCTGTGGGTGGAGAGGGCCCTCTAGAGGCATAACTGTGCTGGGCATGACACAGCAGCACTCTAGGAAGCTGCGCGATGACTCTTCCTTTGTCTTAATTAACTGAACCCCATTTTCTTGACCTCGACTTATCTTAATTATTACTGCAAAGGCTCCCCCTTTACAACTACTATCTCCACCAGCTGGAGGACTAAGTTCCCAGCATGTGTGCCGTGCGATACAGTCAAACCACAGCAAGTGAAACTAAAAGTAAGAATATAAGCTCAAAAAGGGAGTTCTTAATTTTCAGTCATTTTTACATTTATTTACTTTTCTATTCCTTTCCACAATAATGTTTTTAATCTAGAAAGTAATTCAATATTTGTTTTTTAACACAGGGAGGGTTTCACTATTCAGCCCCTGCTTGGCTAGACTAACCTGATATACAGATTGGGCCTCTGCCTCTGAAGTACTAAGATCATGAGTGTGTGCCATCACAACCACTCAGCATCAAAGAGCCTTGCAAAGGTTGGTCAGATGTCCATGAAAACTGCCAAGGCCAAACCTGTTTAAAACAGGCTTTTAAAGAATTTATTTATTTATTATAAAATTCTTTTTCAATTAAAATACATTAGGCAAAGACAAAGTCTACTCACATATAATCTCTACTAAAGAGCATTTGCCAACCTCAACATAGGTGATGACAACTAAAAAGACCAGCGTCTCATCCAAGATAAAATGTAAAGAGTAATGAAAACAGCAGCTGCCGACCATACACAGATAAAGGAATATTCACACGTGAGTGTGTACACACCTACATTTCATACGAAATAGAAGATGTAGAGGTGGAAGTTTGTAAAAATAAACGTTTAAATTAAACAAACTCAAGAAAACCCCCAATTAATCCAATGCTGGAACTGGGGATTTACTAGAATATGTGCTTAGAAGTGAAGGACCCTTTTGTTTGGCCCTCGATTTCCTGCGAACCCCTCAGCCTCTCTTCCAGGCAATCCTTTCCTCAATCTCACCTGTCAGCTGGGCATGGGGTGTGCACACCTATAACCTCAACAGGAAGGCTGAGGTGGAAAGAGCTCTCAAGGCAAGCCTGAGCTACATGAGAAGACAAGGTCCCCACCCCCAAAAGTGACAAAAAGTCTGCCTATTAACTGTGCTCTATAGAAAGCACGTTTCTCTCAACCCTTCCCCCCGCCCAAAAAAAAAAAAAAGAAAGGAAGGAAGGAAGGAAAAAAGGGAGAAAGAAAGAAAGAGAAAGAAAAAAAGCAAGCAAGCACATGTTTCCAGCTTGCAAGCAAGGCTTTGTGGGCTTACAGTATTTTTAGCCTATACTTTTGGAAGGAGAGTCACGTTCAAACAGACAGAAAAACACTGAAAAGGACAACTAAACTACCTCTGGTCTTTAAACCTACTGTTTTACCAACTTCAAAATCCCACTGGGAATAAAATTCTTATTTACTTCTCAACTATTTAAATGTTTGGGTCTCAGCTGGTAAACTGTTTGGGAAGGATTAGGGGGTATGACCTTGTTGGAGGGGGTGTGTCCCTAGGGTTGGGCTCTGAAATTTCAAAAGCCCAGGCCAGGCCCAGTCTCCTTCTCATTCTGCTTACAGATCAGATTCTGTTCAACACCATGCTCCCTACAGAGGTGGCCATGGACTCTCTAACTCTTCCTTCTGGAAGCTGCCTTGGTCATGGTGTCTTTTCACAGCAACAGAACAGAAGCTCAATCTGAGACAGTGGTGACCAACTCATTTCCCTCGTGAGGAAACAAGACAGGTGGAAAGCACAGGGACTTCTGAAAGCCGTGGTGAGCAGGTGCTGCACGTCCTATTGTTGCCTTAAATAGGAGTTCTCTATGAGCATTCTGTCCTGATGATAATAAACCACAATCTGCTTATTCTAAAAACAAACTCTCTTGAGAACCGAGTTCACACAGAAACAGCTAATACCTGGTCTGTTTCTTAGGCCCCTGCCCTTCTCCTGCTCCACTCGATGACAGTCCATTGCCCTGGCTTTTGGAAGAGTCTTTCCCTTGGCCATCATTTTGTTTCTGAGGCTTATTCTGTTTTTCAGATTTATTTTCTTTTTCTTTCTTCTTCTTATCTCTGTCTTCAGACCCAGCAGCAGACACAGGCTTATAGTCAACTCCAGTCAGCGACTTGTACTGTGCCTTCAGCCGAAGGAGTTCTTGGACAGCTGAATCTACTTGATCCTTTAATGTAACAAAGAGGGACAAAGGAGTACAGCATTCAGTGAAAATTGCTGTCTTGTTAACAAATACCACACCCAGATTTACAAGGCTTACAAACAATTAATTAAGGGCAAGAGATGCAGTCACAAAATGCTAAAATATACTAAGAAAATAAACAACAGAACATAAAAGGGACGAGAGCAGACTAGAGGACAGAAAGAGATGACCTACACAGAGCACTGTCTTAACAGCAGCCACTACCTATGCATGGCATGGAAATTCAGTAAAACACGGGACCACACAAAGAAAACCCCACACTGACCTTAGAGGCCTTTTCAGCTTTCAGTTTTCGAACTACTTCTCCTTGGCAAGCCACTCTGTCAAACAGTCCTTTGGCTTCTGGTGTCTCTGGACCGGCAGGCTCAGCACCACTGACAGCACTTGACTGTGACTTCTGGGACACTGGGGGCTGACCAGGTACATACTCCTTCCCAGTCTTTTCCTTATACTCAGCTTTCAGGGACAGCAAGCATTCCACAGCCTCATTTATTTTAGCCTGAAAATAAAGAGGAGGGGAAGTATTTCATAACATCTATGACTACTGCAATATTATTTCAAAGTCTTTGATCATTATCAAAGTGTACTTAGCCATTTCTCTCCAGAGATTCAAGTACTCAAAGACCAAAATTATTTGAAAAACAAAAATTGCATTGTAATATGTACTCCCCCCAAAATAAGTGGGCAAGGAAAGAAAAAACCTGGACTATAATTTCTTTCTAAAAGCCTTTCAAAAACTCAGTTGAGCAAAATATACTTTCTATATTAAAAGATGCATGTGGCAAAACACTGCTGTAGTCTGAAAATGTACAGATGCCTCATGATTGATTCCTAAACAGGACAACTGTTTACGTTAGGGACTGCAAGTAATGCAGCTAGGGTTCTAAGCACACAAATACACAGAAGGAAATGGACAGTAGGGAAACACCATGCAACTTTATTTTTTTTTGGTTTTTCGAGACAGGGTTTCTCTGTGGCTTTGGAGCCTGCGCTGGAACTAGCTCTTGTAGACCCAGCTGGTCTCGAACTCATAAAGATCCGCCTGCCTCTGCCTCCTGAGTGCTGGGATTAAAGGCGTGCGCCACCAACGCCCGGCTCACACCACGCAACTTTATATAAGGGATCTGGGCACCCTTCGGTTTTGTTATCTGATTGAGTTCTGAAACCAGTCTCCACAGACCACTTTCAAAAACTAAAGAGAAATGAAAAAAGTATGTTGAAGTCTTAAGTTACATGAATAGCTGTATACTTCAGTATCTGATAATTCAACAAAAACAGAAGGATGACTGTTGTGTGATATTTTGTTTGTGTTCTGACAAATAAAGCTTGCCTGGAGATCAGAGAGCAGAGCTACCACTAGTTAGCCATAGAGGGCAGGCAGTAGTGGCACACACCTTTAATCTAGCACTTGGGAGGAAGCAGGAAGATTAGGAGTTCAAGGCGCAAGACTGAACCAGTCTAAAAGAGAAACTGAGTCAGAAAATGGTGGCTCACACCTTTGATCCCATCACTTGGATTGAGGTCGAGACAGAAATATAAGGCAGAAAGAGACAGGATCTCACCCATTCAGTTTGAGAATTCATAGAGGCAGATAGGCCCCATTCAGTCTGAAGATGCATAAAGGTAAGAAGTCTCTGGTGGCTGCTGCTCTGCTTCTCTGATCTGTCAGCTTTCACCCTCGCTATCTGACTACAGGTTTTTATTGTTAAGACTAATTTGGATCATGCTTCAGATGATACCCTTGGCAAGAAGATACTTGAGACTCTACCACAGAAGATAACAGCATAGGGAAAACACTCAAGCTGGATGCCTGACCTCAAAATACAATCACAAATTAGCATCTGACTAAGACCCTGAAGAGAGAGTGCCTCAGGGCCACCCCACACCTCTGCACAGGGGAACAGAGTCAGTGCACTGCGACAGGAGCGAGGGAGCACGCTCAAGACTAGCTCACAGCCATGCAGGAGTAGCACTGGAGCAACCGTAAGGAACCTGGTGCTTTCCCGCCTATACCCTCTACAGTCTGTCATCCCAAGAGCAGAGAGGGAGTAAACGACGCGTGGTAAGTCTAGGCGTGTTGGTGGACGATCAGTGTTGGTGGACCAGACCAGTGAGGCTGAGGCAGAAGGATCCTGAGTTCAAGGTTAGTCTGGGCTACACAGTGTGACTCAGGAGAAAGGGGGTAGGGTGAACAAAGAGAAGATTAGGGAAGATTAGCAATACATATGTACCAACTAATGGATGAAGAAAGCAACCTTTTAAAGTTTTCTTGATTAAAAGGAATTTGCTGAGTGAAACTGTATGAAGTACTTACTTGGAACAATACACTAAGTATCCAGAGCTAATAGATGTTAAGTTCTTTTTGTTGTTGTTTTCTTGGGGGAGGGCTTTATTTTTATTTTTTATTTTTTTCTGAGACAAGGTTTCTCTGTAGCCTTGGAGCCTGTCCTGGAACTAGTTTTTTTGTTTGTTTGTTTGTTTGTTTTTAGGATTTATTTATTTATCACATATACAGTATTCTGCTTGCATGTATATTGCAGGCCAGAAGAGGGCACCTCAGGACCTCTGGAAGAGCAGTCAGTGCTCTTAACCTCTGAGCCGTCTCTCCAGCCCTGGAACTAGCTCTTGGATCAGGCTGGCCTTGAAATCAGAGATCTGTCGAGTACTGGGATTAAAAATGTGTGCCACCACCGCCCAGCTAGATTCTTAATGGGCAAAGATTATTTTGAGTTTATGAAATACAGATTACACACATAAAATTTTACAGTCATCAATGTGTATTAATAATGTTATAAACAACTCACACAAAATTTCTCTGAAGGTTTCAGATTACATCTGAGGTATGCAAAAGTAATCCTAAAATTGTAATTCAAGATTGGGAGGTGAAGAAAATGAAGAAAAATAGAGGTGCTCATCCAGTCTCATTTAGAATGCAAATACACGAAGAGCAATTTCTGCAGCAGCCACTAGATGGAAGCATTTCAACATGGAGAATACAGCAAAAAGAAAAATCTAGTTCCCTTAGCTATTTACTATTTAGATGCTAAGAGGACTTTTCAAATTAGCTAGGACACACCAAATTTCTGCTCTAAAAAAAACAAATCGTCTTTCTCCTTATCACATGTAAGCAAGCAATACTCACCCATGTCAGTAATACCTCCCCACAGCAGAGGCTTGCACTTGCTGGGTAGGAAGGAATGGGAATTAGAACCAGTGATGTTTCCAACTGAAGGGGTGGGCATGCCCATGTTTAGACTATACTAAGACTAACAAACTAAAAGGTCACGGGATTTTTAAAATTAGTAATTAGAAATCTGTACTTAGTTGAACTGCCAAAGAAGAAATTGCCCCAAAGGAGCCATGACTTCACCAGCTCAACAGCGCTGCACAGAGCCCAGAATTAGTCTGTAAAAACTGTTAGCAATGTAAGTCTTCAACACCCTCTGCTCTAAGGTAGGGGTCAGGATCTGTGAATCTACAGCGTGGAACAGACACAGACAACACAGACTACCAAGTGCGGCTGGTGGTGTTCCAACAGCACGTCATAGTTTCCTAAACCGGGCAGTAGAATCTAAAGTTTACTGCTTCATAAAGCCCTTGCCATGTTATGGTTGCTGTATTAGAAAGCCATTCAGACACTAAATACATCATTAATAAAAGTAATTTTTCTAAATTTTAAAAAGAACTGTCCGTGCTGTGCTGGACCTGGAAAGCTCAGGCACAGCCTCGACATGCAGAATGCTGGAGCTTGTAGACTCGTACCTGCCTCTGAAATGTTGACTGCCTTTCAGCCCATATCCCGCCTGTCCCTCACCCTTTCCCTCCTCTCCACCCACCCTTCCCTTCTCCATTCCCCAAACTGTGCCTTCTTCCCTTAGCTCTACCAGCAACCACATCACTGGTGCCAAGGATCACACATCCACTCAGGCTGATACGGCCTCATAGTCAAGTTTAATGGCCAATTTAAAAACATGTTATTTTTAGGGCTATTTGAAGGGTGTGTGAGTCACAGGATTCTACTCTGTGATTGGCTAAGGCTGCTGATGGCATGTCTCAAAGAACTGTTGACCAGAGGAAATCGGGAATACCTGCCATATAAACAACAACAAAAACAAACAAAAAAAGCGCACAAAAAATAAAAGCCCACAGCCAGGCATGGTGGCTTTCTTTACTCCCTGGGCCAGCAGCACCAGCACCACCTGCACAACTATTTGGACATGCATTGTGAGGGTTACTCTTCACTGTCAACATGACTGGACTTAAAATCAGCTAGGAGACACACCTGTGGGTGTGTCTGTAAGGTATTCGCAGAGAGGGTTAACTGAAGGAAATCTATGCTGAGATGGGTGGCACCATCTCACCGTTGGGGCCCAGAATAAATTAAGAGAGGAAACAGGGAAAGTCAGATCAATGCCTGCATTATCCTTGACCTGCGTCCTAGTCTACCAAGACATGAATAAACTCCTGCCCCAACTTGTGTGAGACACTCTTGCCTTTACCCATGATGTACCGAACCCCTGAACTGTGGGTGAGAATAAACCGAATGTTCCCCTAAACTGCCTGTCGCGTTATCTGGTGGGAGACAAGAAACATAACAAATACTACGAAAGATGGAGGGTATCTCTCTGCACATCCGGGCGTCCTGAAGCTCAAAGAAGAGAGGCCACAGTCCTTGTGTTTTAACAAGGCTTCTAAAACTTCTAAAGCTGAGGGTTAAAAACCACAAGTCCAGCCGGGCAGTGGTGGCACACACCTTTAATCCCAGCCCGGCAGGTGGATCTCTGTAAATTCGAGGCCAGCCTGGTCTACAAGAGCTAGTTCCAGGACAGGCTCCAAAGCCACAGAGAAACCCTGTCTAGAAAAAAAGAAAGAAAGAAAGAAAGAAAGAAAGAAAGAAAGAAAGAAAGAAAGAAAGAAAAAGAAAAGAAACACATTTCCACAGTCAAAATGCCCCTTCATGAACTCTGTCATCTGTAAAAGGCTCCGATTACTTCAGGAATATGTGTGCTATGCCAGGGATCAAGCCAAGCTTCACACCTACTAAACACAGACTCCATGTGTGGTGGCCTATACCTTTAATCTCAGCACGCTGGAAGCAGAGGCAGGCAGATCTCTGTGAGTTCAAGACCAGCCTGATCTACATATTAAGTTCTAGGACAGTCAGGGCTACAAAAAGACCTTGTTTTGTTTTGTTTTTTAAAAAATGAGTTATGCCCTTAGCCTAAAAGGAACATTTTAACTTATGAACTGTCTTCTTCTTCCCATCACTCTTGACTACAATACCACAGGTTATACTCCGGTCACAGTTACAGTGAGTCTGTCTTGATTCCAAGGTTCCTCATTTACATGAGCTGTGAGAATTTTTTTATTTAATATTTAAATCTCTTTTTCTTTTTACAGATATCTAATTATGTGTATGCATGTAACTGTGTACAGGAATGTGCACATGCATGCAAGTACACACTGACATCAGGGACACTGGATCTTCCAGGAACTGGATAGAAGTTTTAAACGGCCTGGTGTGAGCACTGGAGGCCACATCTTGATCACCTGTAAAAGCAGTATACACACTTAACCACTGAGTCATCTCTCTAGTCTCAACTGTGAGTTTACTTTCAGTCTTGGCACAGCAGGCAATAATAAATGTTGCTTTCTAGGTCAAAATATTTAAACAGGTAGCCTACAAACCGTTCCATGGGAAGGTGACTGTGTTCAAACAGTCAGAACACAGGCTGCTTATGATGCATTCTGGCCTCCAGCACACTGACCTTAGGAGCCTTTTCCGCTTTCAGCTTCCGGACTATTTCCCCTTGGGCAGCAACTTTGTCGTATAGAGATGGGTTTTCCACAGTGCTGGATGGTAACTTAGTAGAAACACTCTGTACTGCTGCGGTGGGGGGGTTCCCAGGTTTATACTCTTGCCCAGTCTTCTGTTTATATTCAGCTTTTAAAGCCAAAAGCTGTTTCACAGCTGCGTCTATATCTTCCTTTGCTGCCTTCTTGGCTTTCAATTCACGAACCACATCCCCCTGAACGGCCACTCTGTTGTACAGGACAGCAGAATCCTCAGGGACAGCACAAGTATTACTTACAGCAGGAACTGTTCTTTCTTTAGGAGCAGAGCTTGTCTATGGATACAGAAAAAGCAAAAAGACTTGGTAAACATTTAACCGAAAACGCTGTAAAAAAATTTGCTGGGACTCAGAGTCTGTGACCTGCACCAGAACTAGAATGGGACTGAACCAGTTACCTAAGACACAGAGAGAACAAGCTCCACCAGGAGCAGAAGCCAGGAGCAAACCCAGTCCCGGGACACGGGCGGATCAGGACTAAACCAGGGACCAGATCCAGAGTCAGCAATCGTCACCAGAACAGGTCTAACTCTAAGCCAGGGACTTCTGCAAGAGGAGATCCAGACCAAGACTTACAGAAATAGATAAAAACCAGCAGCTTAGGCCAAAGTAGGCCTGAGACAGCAAACTCCAAGGGAGCAGACCAAAGCACAGGAGCACTGAGCTACCTCCAGGAACAGGAATAACCAATGGGGTAACTAGAACTGTGACACTGACTGTACCATGAGGAACAACCATCTGAGCTTTGGATTCACTGCCACCTAGAAGATTATTCAACAGAATCTCAGACAGCCCCAACCACACCTATTAGAGGAAAAGATGAGTAAAAAGGTAAGATCACATGCTACACCACAAAGAGCAGCACAATACCAGTGAAACCTAAAGACCATACAAAAGGAAGATCTGAAACCAAATACAGATGAACCAGAAGAAAATGATCTATCTAAAAAACAACCTCAAGAGAGTGTTTGAAATTCTTAAAGATGAAATGAGAAATTACCTTAAAAAATAGAGGAAAAAACAAAAAATGGGAAGATATCAGCAAATCACTTAAAAAAAAAAACCAACAAAAAGAACTCAAACATATAGGGCTTGAAAACTGAGATAGAAAAAATAAAACACAAGCCGAAGGAATTATAGAAACGGAAATCATGAGAAGAAAAATCAGGAACCACAAATGCAAGTATAAACAACAGAATACAAGAAATGGAAGAGAGAATCTCAAGCGCTGAAGATACAATACAATGAGGAAATAGACTCATCATTAACCCAAAATATCAATAAAATATGGGACACCATAAAAAGGCCAAATCTTAGAATAATAGGGTATAGAAGGAGAAAAAGTTCAACTCAAAGGCATAGAAAATTTATTTAACAAAATCGATAAAAGAAAACTTTCCCTACCTAAAGAAAGATATGCCTATGAAGATACAAGAAGCTCACAGAACACCAAATAGACTGGATCCAAAAAAAAAAAGTCCTCTCGCCACATAACAATCACAACACTAAACATACAGAGTAAAGAAAGAATATTAAGAGCTGCAAAGGAAAAAGGACAAGTAACATATAAAGGTAGACCTATCAGAATTACACCTGACTTCTCAGTGGAGACAATGAAAGCCAGAAGGTCATGGTCAAGCATTATGCAGACATTAAGAGACCACGGATGCCAGCCCAGACTACTATAACCAGCAAAACTGTCGATCACCATAGAAGGAAAAAACAAGATATTCTATGACAAATCTAGATTTCACCAATACCTAGCCACAAACCCAGCCCTACACAAAATACTATTAGGAAAACTCCAACCCAAGGATGATGGCTATACCAACAAAAACACAGACAATTGATGATCTCATTACAGCAAATCCCAAAGAAGAAAAAAATGCACAAATTAACATCAACAATGATGAAAACTAAATTAACAGGAGATAGAAACCACTGGTCATTAATATCCCTTAATGTAAATGGACTCAACTCACCTATAAAAAGGCACAGGCTAACAGATTGGATACGAAAACAGAATCCATCCCTCTTCTCCATACAAGAAACATATCTCAACCTCAAAGACAGACATCATCTCAGAGTAAAAGGTTGGGAAAAAAATATACCAATCAAATAAATGGACTGTAGAAACAAGTGAGTGTAACTAACCTAATATCTAACAAAATAGACTTCAAGCTAAACTCAGTCAAAAGACACAAAGGACATTTCATTATTAGTCACAGGAAAAATCCATCAAGAGGAAATTTCAATACTGAACATCTATGCCCCAAATACAAGGGCACCCTCATATGTCAAAGAAACACTTCTAAAGCTTAAATCATATATTAAACCGCACATACTAATAGTGGGAGACTTCTACACCCCTCTCACCACTGGACAGGTCAATTAGACAAAAAAATGAACAGAGAAATAAGAGAACTAACAGATATTATGACTCAAATGGACTTAACAGACATCTATAGAATATTCCATCTTAGCACCTCATGGAACCTTCTCAAAAATTGACCACATACTCGGGAACAAAACAAACCTCAACAAATACAAAAAAAATTGGAATAACCCAATGTACCTTATCAGATCACCATGCTTTAAAACTAGAAGTCAACAACAATACAAATTCCAGAAAATCCACAAACACATGGAAATTAAACAATGCTCACCTGAATCATCAATGGGTCAAGGAAGAAATAAAGGGGGAAATTAAAGATCTCCTAAAATTCAATGAAAATGACCACACAGCATACCCAAATGTATGGGACACAAGGAAAGCAGTGTTAAGAGGCAAGTTCATAGCACTAAATGCCTACATAGAGAAGCTGGAAAAATCCCACACTACTGAACATTTGAAAACTTTAGAACAAAAAGAAGCAAACTCAACTAAGAGAACTAGAGGGCAGGAAATAAATTGAGAGCTGAAATCAACAGAATAGAAACAAAGAAAACGATACAAAGAATCAATGAGACAAAGAGTTGGTTCTTCGAGGAAAATCAACAAAATAGGCAAACCTTTAACTAACCAAAAGGCAGAGAGAGAATATTTAAATTAACAAAATCAGAAATGAAAAGGGGGACAACAACAGACACGAAGGAAATTCAGAGAATCATCAGGTCATATTTTGAAAACCTGTACTCCACAAAATTGGAAAACTTAAAGGAAATGGACAACTTTATGGATAAATATATCACTTACCAAAATTAAATCAAGACCAGATAAGCAAATTAAACCTATAACTGCTGAAGAAATAGAAACAGTCATCAAAAGTCTCCCAACCAAAAAAAGCCCAGGACCAGATGGTTTCAGCTCAGAATTCTACAAAACTTTCAAAGAGGAACTAATACCAATACTCCTCAAATTATTCCACACAATAAAAACAGAGGAACCATTGCCAAACTCTTTTTAT
>JAQHUG010000006.1:9663396-9685447 GCA_028555095.1 Dicrostonyx torquatus | reverse complement strand
TTTGGGTATATATCCAAAGGATGCTCAATCGTGCCACAAGGACATGTGCTCAACTATGTTCATAGCGGCTTTGTTTGTCACAGCCAGAACCTGGAAACAACCTAAATGCCCCTCGACCGAAGAATGGATAAGAGAAATGTGGTACATTTATACAATGGAGTACTACTCAGCAGAAAAAAAATAACGACAGCTTTAATTTTGCAGGAAAATGGGTGGAACTAGAAAACATTATTTTGAGTGAGGTAACCCAGACCCAGAAAGACAATTGTCACATGTACTCACTCATAGGTGGTTTTTAGACATAAAACAAAAAAAGCCAGCCTACAAACCACAATCTCAGAGAACTTAGACAACAATGAGGACACTAAGAGAAACTTACATAGATCTAATCTACATGGGAAGTAGAAAGTAGAAAAAGACGAGATCTCCTGAGTAAATTGGGAGCATGGGGACCTTGGGGGAGGACTGAATGGGGGAGGGGAGAGGCAGGAAGGGGAGCAGAGAAAAATGTAGAGCTCAATAAATATCAACAAAATAAAAAAAGAAAAGAAAAAGCAAAAGTAAAGTATTAATCCATGTCATTCTCACAACCTTATAACAAACTCATTATTTCATCATATTTTATACAAACTTTTCATTTCTTTCCAAAGCTCAGATGAATCAGCTCATATCTAAAACCTTATCCGCACAGAAATGGCAGCAGTAGACAAAGGGAGAGGTAAATAGTTAGTCATCACAGCATTCTCAAGATAGGGACACCGAGGGAGGTAAGAGGGTTCCACAGGAGCCCGTATCCTTCTCATTAAAAGACCAAAGGTATAATGCATTCATTCAGGCCAAGAAGAAGTCAGCGCTGGGCTATCAGATCTATTCTGACTTAAACTGAATACCAACTGTTATTTATTTATTGTCATGTTGGTATAAGAACTAAGTGGCAGAGTCTCTGAGTAGAATATTATTTTGTACTTTCTACCTCACGGTACCCGGTAGAGTACAGAGATTTACTGCCTAGTGTTAAATATTTATCCAGGTCAAGCAGTGGTGGTGAACACCTTTAATCCCAGCACTTGAGAGGCAGAGGCAGGCTGTGAGTTTGAGGCCAGCCTGGTCTACAGAGCTTGTTCCAAGACAGCCAAGGCTACACAGAGAAACCCTGCCTCAAATAAACAAAACAAATAAATAAAAATAAACCACCATTACCACACATTCCAGAGATGCACCATAAAATAATTATGTATGTTATTATAAAGGTTAAGTATATTTAACCCATTTAGGCTGATGAGAAAATATATTTAAATCTGTAAAACATTTTTAAAAAGTTGAGATAAGTGTTATTTACTTATTAGCAAAGAGTTCATTGAGATACTCTGAGAGAACCAGATATGGTAGCATACACTTAAAATCCGAGAACCTGGGAGCTGAAGCAAGAGCACACATACACCCATACACCATTTACAATAAACCCTAGATCAGACTTCAATTTTGACAAGAACAGTCTCTTAAGAATCATCAAAAGGTAACTGTGAATACTACAGAAATCTCTCACTACAGTGCTTAGTGTTGGTATACAAAAGAGCTCCACAATAGCCCGGAATGGAGGACAACAAAGGTTTATTTATCTGGGGATAAACTCACAGAAAGAGTAGTGATCCCCAGTCTTCTGTGAGCACTGGGAACTGGAATCCAGCAGCCAAGAGACCCATGCATGTTTTTTATCTGCGTGTATAGTACATGAAACAACACATAAAATGGACCAGTATCTTAAAGGCTATTGGCTGAAGGAGTTCCCACGGCACGAATGTTGTGAGATTCCCCTCTGTCGGCTGTGAATATGTTTTATTATCATTGGTTAATAAAGAAGCTGTTTTGGCCAATGGCTTAGCAGAGTAAAGTCAGGTGCAAAATGCTGCGGGAGATTAAGCCCTCTTGCTTTCAGCCAATGGTTTCTAAGATACCCACCCAATGTGGGGCATGGTTTTCATTTTTAAAAATGCCACAGCAGCTTTCCGAGCTAGCTTGCTTTCGGCTTCCATGCTGACTGCTAGACTCGGTTTCCTGTTTGCGACCAGAGGAATGTGGTTTGGGACATTGATCTGTAAGTTTTATCCCCTCCAATAAAATACCCTTTTTTAATCAAATTGGTGTAAGACTGTCCTGCGACAATAGCAAAATCCAAATAGAGATATAAAGAGAGAGTGGGCGGAGTCAAAGAGAAGGCTATTGGCATGTAGAAGGAGACAGCCTCATAGTGATACACAAATTAATAGAAATGGGTTAATTTAAGATGTAAGAGCTAGCAAAAATATATTTGAGCTACTGTGTTTAAAATACAAATACTAAAAAAGCTAAAAAAAAATAAAATGCAAATACTGCACAAAATCAACATGGACAGGAAGTAAGAACACCGTGTAATCAGAGTCCAAGGTTTAAGAAAAAAAAAATGAAACTGCTACTGTTTCTTTCAATTACTATACCATCTTAAGAATAAATAAAGTCAATATTTAAAAACAAAACATTTAAAATCTTTTCTTCAACTTATATATATTTTTTCAAATGACTACTAAATAATTAAGACATAAATATTTCTTAACTTTTTTTATTTCTCTCCTTCTGTCACCATCTCCAAATCCACTCTGCATGAAGAGAAGACACGCATCTCCATCTACAATGTCCTTAAACTAGACAGCTAGGCAGGTTTCCGACCTCACTCCCAGAGATTATTAAACAGAAAATGCTCACACTCACCATTTAAAAGGCAAAGGAGCTTTTCCCACCACCCACACCATAGTCACTTCCTTTCCCTTTCTCAGAACCTTAATGGCAGGAGGGAGCTCTTCTCTACAGGGCAGTGTAATGGAAAAGTACAAATAACAAGAATCCTGTTAAAAGACAAAGTAAAGCCAGGAGGTGGTGGCGGACGCCTTTAAACCCAGCACTCAGGAGGCAGAGGCAGCCAGATATCTGTGAGTTCAAGGCCAGCCTGATCTACAGAGTGAGTACCACAGAGAAACCCTGTCTTGAAAATACCCCCATCAAAAATAAATAAATAAAATAAATAAATAACTAAAAGAAAAGAAAACAAGGAAGAGAGAGAAGAGGGTGGGAAAAAGAAGGTCTACAGCAGGGCGTGAGGAGTCCACCAAAAATGTTCTGTCAGTCAAGGTTTAGTTTTTTGGTATAATAAAATTAGGTTTTTAAAAAATTGTGTTCTCACTAGGTGGTGGTGACGCACACCTTTAATCTCATTACTCAGGAGGCAGAGGCAAGTGGATCTCTGTGAGTTCGAGGCAAGACTGATCTATAGAGAGAGTTCCAGGACAGCCAGGGCTACACAGAAAAACCCTGCCTGAAAAACCAAAGCGAACAAAACTAGCTTACCGAAAAGGATAGAAACAAACAGCAAAGTCAAAAGCAGCACTTGGCGTCTTCAATCTCAGACTCTCAAAGGCAGGAAAAACTACCATCTCTTAAAGAGACACATTATTTCTAAGCCTTGGGATATAAAATTCACAGACTTCAGACCTCTCTGTAAGAGTCAGCATTACCTCCTTTTTCGAGGTTTCTACTTTGGTCTTTTCCTTTGATCCAGATGTTGGCATTTCCTTTGTGTGCCCATCAGGTATATATATCAAGATACATGGGGCTTCTTTGCAACTATATGGGCTTAAAAAAAAAAAGTCAAAAGTTTATTCAAACAAAATTATCTAAACAACAATTAAAACTGAATTACTAGATGAATTCAATGATACATACAAGTTAACACTTTTTATATTGCATTCTTGTTGCAACACCACTAATCTAAGAGTGGGTCTGGCTGTTTTGGCCTCTCCTGTAATAATGCAAAAGAGGTCTAGTCTGACCTGAGAATCTAACCTAAGGAGTCCTGAACAAGCTCCTCCTCTACCGCCAGGGGAGTTTTCCTGGCCCTGCTGGCTCAGAACAGCACAAAGCCACATCAGGTTGTCAACCCATACACGCATTGCTTCCAGGGAAGGGCATTGTTTTCAACATCTCACTGCTTCCGGCACATGTCTTAGACATGGTCACATATCATGGGGGACTGCAAGCTGTTTCACTTTAGAAATGAACGACTTACTAACATTCAGGGTGTGTTGCTTACTAAACTAACTCAAATCTGAAAATATTAAATATAGAATACCAAATTATGCTGAGCAGAAACTTATCCGGCACAGTGTTTTAGTCAAGTCCAACTTCTAAATTATTTGCTGTGAGAACAATGTTACATTTACTTACCTAAAAGACAGCTAGGGTCGAGTGCTTGTGAGACCGTGCACTCAATCCTCAACACCACCAAAACAAACACAAAAAAAGCACACAATATTTACCTAACTGGTTCATACGGCTGGTCACATATGAAGAATCCTCTTCTCTGCAGCTGTATGATGTCGCCTTTTTTCAAATCCTTAAGGCAGGGATCACCTAGCATTAGTTCCTCACGCTGTGAAGATGATATAGAACCGAATGTCATTTTTCAAAGTAGAGCACTATGGTAACTGTAAAATGCAGCTGTATTCCAACAGCTGGAATACGCTCACTTGAAACAAAGCTGTTCATTCAGTCAGTCTTTGCTTTGAAAGCATGAGGACCTGAGTTGGATCCACACAACACATATAAAAATGCTGGTGTGCGAATATATACTTAAGTGTTTTGATTGGTTGGTTTTTGTTTTATTTTGTGACATCTCACCATGAAACCATGTTTAACCTGGAGCTAGCAATCTTCCTGACTCAGCCCCGGAATGCTAGGATTACAGACAAGGACACTCCCACATTTGAACTGAACAGCTCTAGGAAACCTTGTACGGAATTTGACTGGCAGTCCTGTGAAAATGAGCTTCGGCCATAACTATGAAATGCAACTGAAGGGTACGGCGACACTCAAAGGCTCTAAAGCAGGATGCACAGGTTTGATCCACCGCTACTCTTTACTGTATCTTCAAGCAAATTACTGAACTGGACGGTACTTCACCTGCCATTGAAAAATGGGACCATTACTCTTTACGTCGTCTTTGCTTGTTTGTTTCAGTGTGGAAGCTGACCAGAGCCTTGTATGTGCTAGGCAAATGCTCTGTCACTGAGCTACGTATTTGCTTTTTGAGACATTATGACTATGTAGCCCAGGCTGCTCATGAACTCATCATCTTCCTGCCTCAAACCCCTAAATGTTGGGATTACTGACATGAGCCATCAGGCCCAGGTACATCTTCATATTGAAATAAAATTCTACAATCCCTCCTATTTAGGATAGGAAACTAAAACATTGAAAATTAGCTTTCCAAATGCTAGAGCGTGCGTAAGAGAGGATGAGGTCCGGTGTCTTCGGGTACCTTACTGTCCTTGTTGACATACTGCTTGAAGTCCTCGTCCTTCCCTAGCACTGGCTTTGTAATCAAATGCTCGTAAGTGACACAGACTGCTGGGGTAGGGAGAGCATGTGAGGTCTCAGCAAGCCAAGTGATCTTGGTTGTTTTCTTGTAGTCTTTATTTTCCAAATTCAGTTTTGCATCCAGAGATGTAATTTTTCCATCTGCATTTCTACATAAAAGATCAAAAAGGATTCAAAGGAATGAAAGTAAAACGCTAGAAATGTTTTAGTCTGTAGTAAGTGGAAGAATTCTCCTCTTTGGAAAAACTCAAATCAAACATCTATCTTAATTTTTAATGTATGTCTGACAGACATTAGTCATATGGATGGAACAAACTACTGTCAGAAAACTACTAATGTGCTGGAGCTCGGATGCACACACAGCTGTTGAAGAATACAAACACACTTAGGAATTTAAAGTCACCTGCACTAGTAAGCACTATAAACCTGCAATGCTAAGTTACATTACAGGCAAGTGTATGACAATGACCACATAACTAACAAGTACAGGCAACTATATGATAATGACCACATAATTAAGATTTCAGAACTCACATAAATCTTAAACATAGTACATTTAAATAATCTGAAAACCTGTAGCATGTAATATATACTAGAAAGTAAAATTCATCATTAACATTGGCCAATCTACTATAAATGTTTAGCTAAAGAGTAAATATATAAAGATTACATATATAAATCCTATCCAAAGGATCCTTCAGCAATTATGAATGAGATGCTATCCAAGGCTCTGTAACAAACAGGAACCTACTGTGAACACACAGCAGCTCAGAGCCAGCTGTAACTCTAGTTACACATCACCTGATGCCCTCTCCTGACTTCTGGGGGCACAAAGCACCCCACGCTGCACATACCTTCATGCAGACAAAATACTCAAACACAAAAAATAAAAATGCCTAAATCTAAAAACCAAACTTTCAGTGTCTCCATCTAGGCAAATTTACTAGTCAGCAGCACCAGTGTCAAAGACACCAGTCAGGGTCTGAATTAGATAATGTTTAATATGTAAATAAAATTAAAAGACTTTTCCCCCACAGTTGAAAAATAAACAAAAACTCTTACTTGTGTATTTTAGTAATGTTGATGTTGCCCCAGTTTATAAATGTGACCATCTCACCCTCTGAGAAAGTCTCTGCATCGGCTCCTTCTACGAAAACCTTCGGGCTATACCACACAGGCTTCACACCAACATCAGGGTTCTAAATGACCAAAAGAAAAGCAGGATTTGAGTTGAGAAACAAACTTATTGAACCCCAAGTACTGCATGCAAATCCTTCCCTTCCCCCACTATAGTCTTTACCAGAATTTCTCCACATTACAATTGAAAGCTCATTTTGTTAAGCTAGGAAGGGCAAGTTTTACCCAAGTTCCCAATTCTGTTCTTGGAATCTGTTACACAGGCACACACAGTACACTCTGAAGCCTACCTATGACACAGGACCACTCACTGCAACAGAGCTACACCAGGCAGCCTATCCCAAATGCTTCTAGCCTAAAAGGAACCACTGATTTCAGGACTAAAAGAATAGTATTCACCCCCACCACCAGAATATGCCCTACAATCCTGAGTCTATCTGCTTCTGTACCAAAGGGGAAAATAGTCATTCTCACAGAACGCTATGAGACAGCAGATGCCAACCTAGAAGAAAAGCATAGAGCTTTCGTGTTTTAGAAGACAACTTTTGAGAAAGTACCATGTACGTCTAGGCACGAAAATGTCCTGCCTTACACTGTGAACCACATGAAGAAGACCTCTTATAGCTCCCAATCTTCAGACATGAGTACACGACCTGGAGTAAGCTAGAGAAACCAGGCAGAGTAAAAAGGATCATTTCAGGGGTAAGGGAACAAGACAGGGTAGAAGCAGGGTACAAGTTACCTAAGAGTGAAAAGTGAGAAAAATGGGGAAAGGGCTCTAACTGGGAGAAGGGGAAATAAATACAGAAAGAAGGAGTAAGGATGTCTGAAAGATACTAAGGAGTCATATATAATTATCTATCTAACAAAAAAACCTAACAGTGGGAACTAGAAGCCTTCTTTTGAGTTGTTGATCAGAGTTGTTCAAGAGACTCCCAGCATTATAGGCTATTATTGGCTATTGCCCTTGACTGCCTAGTCCCCAGAGGTAAATTCCATACACTTCAACATAGGGCCCAGTTGGAACTGACCTGAAAGGCCCTTTCCTGAGGACAAGCTTTCAAGGCACCAGAATGTGCCATGAAAGTTTCCAACAGAGGGAAGCAACCAACAGGTCTACCTATGAACCACAGGAACAACAGGTAAGGCAGCATAACCCTGAGGGTGCATGAGTGGCACACGTATCTTGGCAGTAACCAACAGCTCTCTAATTAGACTGAAGGTCCACTTAACAGATCATTTTGGTACTGGAAACCTAGCCAACTACCTGGAGATGGTAAAGACATGGATCTCAGAGGAGACCCTACAGCTGATACTTTACTAACCCAGCATAATCTCTAAGCACGTTCTAAATGTTTATCCTTGTACCCGCAGACAAGGACACTTCTCTGTGCAACGGACAGAGCCCACTACAGGAAACTACATCCAGTCAAATGCAGAGCTCAC
Organism: Dicrostonyx torquatus; assembly: GCA_028555095.1. Taxonomy (NCBI): domain Eukaryota; kingdom Metazoa; phylum Chordata; class Mammalia; order Rodentia; family Cricetidae; genus Dicrostonyx; species Dicrostonyx torquatus. Next base: position 9,677,458 of record JAQHUG010000006.1, on the reverse strand, counting down.
TGCCAACCGATACATCTACTGACAACTCAGTCACCTGAGGCTCAGAGATCACTGCAGAAGACAGAGCTGTAAGATTGTAAGAGACGGGAAAAGGGAGTCTGCTGCGAGGGTTTCTCCTAGAAACATCAGAAAAGCTACACCATGAAGTCTCCCCAGCACCGCTGTCTAAACAGGAGCTGAACAAGGACTTCACAACAGACGTGCTAACGTGGAAGAGGGAGAGCTCGTGCGGCCTCAACACAGAGAGCTCTAGGCAACTAAGGAATGCTGAGAGTGGGAGAAGTAGCTTCCCCAGAAAAGAGCACACCAATTTTTTACACACACACACACACACACACACACACACACCAACAATTAATGAAAACAAGGCCATGCATCTGAAAGAGCATGGGATTTATGCGAGGGTTTGGAAGGAAGAAAGGGAAGAGGAAATGATGTCATCTCAAAAACTAAAATAATATCAAAATTGCAAACATAATTAGTTTCTAATCCCTTTTGAGGAGAAAAAAGGAGCATGATGCATGTTTGTTTGGATTTAGTCTTGTCCTAATCTCATTTTAAGCCAGAGTTTGAAAAGTAACAATTTATAATAATAAAGTTCACTTTAGTTCATGACAAAGAAAAAAATGCCTTATTCATTAAGCTTCACATCTTTAAAAAATAGTATGTATATTACTTCACTGTTACATCTGCTTGCTGACTGACAACCATGCATGTGTGTGCACATGTGATCTAATGACTGAAGACAAAGGTGTAATGTTGAAGGAAGAGGTACGGCCAGGCGATGGTGGTATACACATTTATTTCCAGCACTCAGGAGGCAGAGGCAGATGGATCTCTGTGAGTTTCAGGACAGGCTCCAAAGCTGTCTCAGAAAACAAACAAACAAAGAGGTACAGTAGCTTCCATCCACATAGGTAAGAATGTGAACTGTAACCCCTCCTTCAGAACAACTCTAAGAAGGAAGAAGCAAGGCCTCCTCACAGGTTACTCAGCTGTCTTTCCATAAGAGAAAGTAAATGCTGACTGAGCTGTCCTATGCTGGCCATTGCTCGTAAAATAAATTACTTCAGCAGGAAATTCACATAAAGCTTTGTTCTAGCTGCTATCAAAACTTGACAAATAGCATGAGACAAAATATCACAGAACCAGAAGAGAACACAGTGCAGGGCAACCTTGGGGTGTCTGGCTACTTCCTTCATCTCCTCTTGTGCGTCTGAGACATGCACTGGAATGACTTCCTTCTTCAGCAGTGCAACATACCGCGGAGCCACTGGATCAATAACCTGCAACGAACAGCCTCATGTACATACTGAAATACATAGTAACACATCATAAATAAAAAGAGTAACAGCACAGAAATACTAACTGGTTTTATTTGTTACTGCATTTACTAATTTTTATCTGTTAATTCTTTCGTATTTAGTTTATATATTACTTCTTTACTGTCACTCAAGTAATGTTTAAAAAGAAAAATGGAAAAACTAATTACAAACCAACAGACACAGAATATTTAAGATTTTCTCCCCCAAAATCACTACTGGCAGGTAAAAGGAAACTGAAGAAAAAACAAGTCGGAAATATTTTGAAAATAATCTTTAAATCTAGCAGTTTTAGAAATGAGGAGAATCCTGTGAAGGTTTGTAAATTCAGATCTCAAGATAATCTGATATTCAGTCTTCAATTGCTATAGAGACATCCATTTGAAGAGACAGGGGCATTAAGAGTTTCAGGTTTCGCTTATATAACCAACTAAGCACCATCTAAAGCAGAACAGCATTAGGTCACTATAATAAGGCAACCCTGTAGTTTACAAGAACAGACAAGGTGAGCCTATTGAGCTACATGCCACACACAAGGTCTGTAGACTGGAAAGTAAGAAATCTGAAAGACATCTGTCTCAAATTTTGGAAAGAGGCACACACAGAGAAACCACTACATTCCCAAATCTAATACATACTTGGCACAGACAGTCACTCAGTAAGTATCTGCAGATTAACTGAATGAATAATCTAACTGTGCTACAACCCGTTTCTAGCTTCAAAGTAGTAGGACTCTTCTTCTGGAGCCAGTGAGCAGTGCCCATGGCTCCCGCACAACACAGGTGCTGAGACACTGAACACCTGGGAGAGCACAGAGGCACATGCAGAGCTGGGCGTGGTCTTTCACACTGAAGGTCCTTGTACTGGGGAGGCTGCTGAGGTAAGGGGAAGGCCCTTCCTCTAATAAATAAATGGGTAGACAGACAAGTGGATTGACAAATGCAGTCAGACAATATTTAAAACTCTGAGAAGCTTAATTCCATTCACTGCGGCTAACTTCCTCACCTTGCAAACTGTCAAGAGTGGACATGGTGGCATACACCTTTAATTCCAGCATTTAGGAGGCAGAAGCGGGAGGATGTCTATGAGTTCAAGACCAGCCTGGTCAACATAACAAGTTCCAGGACACCCAGGGCTATGTAGACAATCTCAAAAATCAAGGAAGAGAGAGACCCCAGGTTCCATAGCTGGCTAGTCACCTAGGGAGTTGTCTGCACAGAATTTTAGGCTTCCTAGAGAAGTATGATTCCAATGGTCTAGACAAAATCTGGAGATTTGTTTTTAAAAATCATTCTACAAGCCGGGCGGTGGTGGTGCAAGCCTTTAATGCCAGTACTCGGGAGGCAGAGGCAGGACAGGCTCCAAAACCAGAGAAACCCTGTCTCGAAAAACCAAAAAAAAAAAAAAAAAGCATTCTACAAAATTTATGAAGCAAGTGTGGAGAACCATGAATTCTTTTTAAAAAAAAATTGGGTTTGATAGCCAGAAATGGTAGAACACAACTGTTAATTTTAACTACTTTAGAACTGAGGCAAGAGCATCACTTCAACCCAGGAGCAGAGACCAGCCTGGGCAACCTAGAGAGGCTTCATCTTAAAAAACAGAAAGGAGAGCAAGAGAGAGAGAGGGAAAGAGAGAAATGGTATTTAAGTCCCTTTCGGCTCTAAAATTACATAGTTCTTAAGACTCTGGTCCAGTGGTTTTCAAATGACTCCAAAGCATCTAAGGATTTCCACAAGAGGCCTGAAAGACCCCAGAAGAGTATTACAGGGTGGATCTGAAATGTCCCCGGGTTTAAGCTTAAGCACTGCTCAGTGGCACTGTTATGATGGCTGCAGAACACTTAAGCGAGGAGTCTGGCTGCAGCACACAGGTCACTAGAGAAGGTCATAGCCACAACCTCCCAAAAGAGTATCACCACCTAGGAACTGCCTGTGGAGGACACATCCCACGACAGACATAACAAGAGCAGAGGGAGGAAAAGAGTGGACAATGATGGTGTAAAGCCCTTTCCAGACTTTCTGTATTAGCTCTAGAGCCCTGACAGCCAGGACCTTCACATTTAAGGGGTGACAGAAAAGAACTCCTCTGGGAAAACTGCTGGTTAAAAGAGAGGTCTGAAGTTACTACATGGGGGGGAGGTGGGGATGGCGGCTCAAGGCTTAAGAGCTACTCTTCCAGAAGACCTGGGTTCTATCTCTACCACCCTCAGGGCAGCTCACAACTGGCTATAAATTCAGATCCAGAGAATCCGGTGCTTCTGTGGGCAATAGGCACACGTGTAGAGCACAGACATATATGTGAACCAAATATTCTTACCCCATAAAATTAAAATTTAAAAATTAAAACCTTAAATTTAAAAATGAAGCCAGGTGGTGGTGGTGTCCATCCTTAATCCCTGCATGCAGGAGGCATAGGCAGGCGGATCTCTGTGAGCTCAAGGTCACCCTGGTCTACAAGAGCTAGTTCCAGGACAGGCTCCAAAGAAATCCTGTCTCAAACAAAACAAAACAAAACTTTTAATAAAAATTATTGAAAGACTTTCATTGTTAAAGTTACTACATTGAGTTCTTCTCAGCAGCCCAGCCAGAACATCCTACAGGAAAGTTAAGCTCCTGATCTTAAAACTTCTCATCACTTCTGTGTACGCCCTTATTAAACCCAGAGATGACCTGACATCCCACTAATGCTAAAACCGTGGATACAAAGCTATTTTTAAAGATCTCTGAAATATGACAGTACAAAAGAGAAATTCAACAGGTAGAGTCGTAAATCAAGAGGGAAAATTAAACTGGAGGCCCAGTGTCCGCACATGTCAGAGAGAAGCAAGGCTGGCTGAGGCTCAGTGACAGAGCACCAGCAGTGCGCGCAGACATGGGAGAGAGGGGAGGGAGTACAGGAAAGAGAGGGAAGCAAAAAAGGAAAAAGAATTTACACAAGCTGCAATTGAACACCTGAGAGGCAGGAGAATTATTCTAAGCAGGACTATCTCAAAAGACAAAGGGGAGAGAGTGTGTGTTAAAAAAAAAAAAAAGAAAACCTCAGAACTGAAGGAAAAAGTCAGTTTCTAGGCTAGAACTCACATATTCCAATGGATATGATTAATGGATATGATCAATGGATATGATTGATTAATGGATATGATTAATGGATATGATTAATGGATATGATCAATGGATATGATCAATGGATATGATTAATGGATATGATCAATGGATATGATCAATGGATATGATCAATAGATATGATCAATGGATATGATTAATGGATATGATTGATTAATGGATATGATTAATGGATATGATTAATGGATATGATTAATGGATATGATAAAAACAGACCCATACACCAAGGCATACTAAAATTTCCAGGTAAAAGAACAGTTCATAGCCAGGCATGGTAGCCCACAGACTGAGGCAGGAAGATCCTGGGCTACAGAGTAAGACCCTATCTCAGAAATAAAGCCATCGCACATACCAGGTCATGAGCCTGGCACAGAGGTAAGCACCCACGCACCCTGTTTGTTACTTAAAAGACTGAAGTAGGTTGACCACTTTGCATCTGCAAGATCAAGACTGGTCCAAGCTGCACAGTGAGCTTTCCTCTCTAAAAGATAACTTTTAAAATGTCATATAAAAGGTCTCAGTAGGTCTCTTTATTCCATCCAGAGAGCAGAACAAAAGGATGGTTAGAAGGAAGTGACAGCTCGCATGGTAGTGCATGCGTGCCTGCAGTCCCAGCTCCTAGGGAGACTGAGCTAGGAGGACCACTTAAGTCCAGGCACTTGAGACCAGCTGGGCAACACAGAGACCCAATAAAAACAAAACAAAAAACAAAAACAAAAACCAGGAAATAGGTGATACATCACAGAAAGAAAAAAAAGGGAATTCCAGGGTGATGTGAAAGATCTGGGGGTGCACTTCTGCCCCCAAAATAAAAGAGCACCAACACACGTCACCAGAGCAGCACAAAAGATTCTGGCAAAGACGTCTAAGAGTAAGTTAAAGAACCTGTGAAGTGCCTGAACACCTCAAGGACCATGGCAACTTCACGGACTACAAGAACCTGGAGTCAGGAAATGCAGGAGGGGGAGAAGGTAAAATAAAACAAGTGACGGAAGAAAATCAAACTGTTATGAGCAAAAGACCAAAACGTCATTTCCCATCACAGGAAGACAACTGAAGAAAACCCAACTAGCGTCCCCTGCGCCTAGAGTATGGACACCAAACACCACAAGAGTCAACTGAAAACTCAGCAGATTCTCTACAGGGAGGGAAGTGGAAGGGAAGAGCCCGTGGAATCTTGTGACCCAGAGAAATACATTTCATATATTTGAAATAAATACATACATATAGCTTGACTAAAACTTAAGACTTAAAAAGGCTGAGTTTAAAAAGGCACACAAATATTAAATTCTACTTGTGTTTGTTATTAGTAACTGCAGCAACAGAAATAACCAATTAATGATTCCTGAATATATAAAAAATTCACTAAAAGTAAAAAAACTAAATAAATTCAAGACACATGCGAGACAAGCAACTACTCGAGGCAAGACATCAGCACAGCCGGGCAGCGACGTCAGGAAGGATTTACAGAACACAATCACAGAAACCGCAGTGCAAAATGTGCATTCAAATGATTCGCCTTATTATAGTGCCCAAGCGTCTGCTTCCAATTAGGGATCGGCAATGTCAATGTGCATGATTCCTGGTTTGATTTCCAATTGAGAAAGCTTTGGGTTGTTTTTCCCCCAGGCTGAAAGCACAGCAGCTGTAGTCAGCAACCCTTCATTACAACCCAGTACTGTACGCAGCTGTAGTCAGCGACCCTTCATTACAACCCAGTACTGTACGCAGCTTTGGCTCTTGTCCTCCCAGCACACAAAGGAACAGCGGGATGGAGTTAGCCAAGTCTCCCTTTGCCACAAAGAACAGAGGACACATTTGGCAGACTAGGGATGATGCACTGTCAACAGGGCTGTTGAGCGAGTCGCTACAGAAATGTGATTGTGCTTCAAAGCTGTACGGCTCCTCGGGCTGTAACATGGACAATGTTCACTACAGCTATGTTTACGGCAATACAAGGATGAAGTGATACCTTCTTACAGAGAGCTCGCAGCTTGAAAGCAGAAAAATGAAATGCAGAGTGTTCATAAAAGGTTTAAGGAAAAACTATTACCATTTCCCACAAATCCAAGTTTGTTGCTTCAATAATTGTTCCTTGCTGGGGTGATTAGTAGGCTTAGTGCCCTTATCCACTTAAAGAAGGAAAACATTCCATTTTCCTGAAAGACCGCACAATGACACACTGTTCAGAGGGCCTGGTCTCTGCTCTAAGCACACCAGTGAGTTCTGCGTGTCTATTACTCAAGAGCGAGGCAGAGGAAGGACAGTCGGTACCTTTTTGTTAAATGCCCAGATTTTGTCCCATTCCATGTTCACAACAGACCTCGAGGAGCCCTAGAAAAGCAATAAAAACAGTTTAAGGATAAGAAATACCTAGTACAGGGCTGGCACAATGGCTCTTTGGGTAAAGGTGTTTGTCGCCAGTCTAACGACCTAAGTTTAGTCCCTGGGACTAACATGGTGGAAGGAGAGAATGATGTCCTAAAAGGTGTCCTCTGACTTCCATGTTTATACATACATACACTTACTAAATATAAACTAAAAATTAACAAATAATCAGGAGATTTTGCTTCAAGTCAAGCATGCTTAGGATAACAAACAAACAATAGTTGCAAATTTACTCCGCTGAAATTGAGACCTTAGTGTGTAGCCTTAACAGCAATTTATTGTTGGAAGCCATCACGTAGGCTGGCAGAGTTGACACTTGACTCCCATTGCATGGAAATACTTTTGTACCAAGGCAAAGTCTACTTTAGGTAGGCATGGTGGCATGCGCCTGTAAGCCTAGCACTGGGAGACAGAGGCAAGAAGACCTCTATAGACTTGAGGCCAACCCGATCTACAGAGCCAAGCCACCAGGGATACACAGTGCGACTGGAGGGTGGGGGAGGGAACCCATCCTGGATGGCATGGGGTCACACATCCGTAGTCCCAACACTCAGGAAACTAAGGCAGGCAGGTCACCCGAAGTTGAAGGTCATCACGAGCTCCCACAAAATGAGCAAGTCTCACAGTGAACGTGGTGACACAGACATGGAACAGGAAGAACAGCGGTAACAACGAAAAGGGGCGTTAGCAGGAATGCTTGGAAATCCAGAGAAGCTGGAAAAGAAACAATAACTTGCCTGAGCGGCGATGAACTGCTTCAGCCCCTCAACTGTCATCCCTCTTCTCAGAACCCCACGCACTGTAGGAAACCGAGGGTCGTCCCTGGAAACAGGCACACTGTTAAACAGATGTCTTCATTTCTTGACTGCAGAGAGAAGATTCCTAAGGAATACTAAATTATATTCAGAACAGCACCCAGTTGAGAGAAAAACCTCACAGTCACACTTCTGAGGATGTAGAGGGTGATGACCATCTCTAAAAAAGCCCAGAGTTACAACCACTCTTTATTAATGCTAAGATCCACACCCAGAGGACGTGGCAAGCGCACTTCTCATTTTCCTATGCCATGGTCACTGCAGACAACACATGTTACAGCATCAAAATCAAGGGAGAGGGAGACCCTAAGGCGCGGGCTGAATCAGAGACATATTAAGACTCTTACAGGCTCACAGGTCTATTCACTACTACTTCCCAGTCAAACCTGACACCTGCAAGTAGTTAAAAAAGAAACTCTCTGCTACAGCAAAGCCTGACTGCTCTGTCGACTCCAAGCGCTATCAGACATACCATCCGTCCACTAGTCCTTCATTGACAAACCACGTGAGTTTTCTTTTAGACAACACTGTGTTGTTGAGGTTTAAGCGACTGTATTCCCAGATGTATGGCTTCCTTATGCCTAAAGCTTCAATAATCCAATAAAATTGCTCATCTCTGTCATGGTATTCTGTTGTCCTCAAAGCATGAGTAACACCTTCAATGCTGTCCACTATAGGGCAGGCGAAGTCATATGTTGGATAAACACTAAGAGGAAAAAAGAGAACATTTTTCTGAATAAACAGACTATTTTATCTTCTTCGTCTTAAACATTAGCAGCACACTCATTTAAAATACAATTCCTTACATAGTAAAGAGCTGTTTTTGTTTTGCTGGACACGGTGGTTCACACTTGTATTACCAACCTTTGGGAGGATGGAAGCAGAAAGATCATTACAGACTCCAGGCCAACCTGGGCTGCAGAAAACACACTATTTAAACACACACACACACACACACACACACACACTCAAAAAAAAAACAAAAAGATAACAATGTTTTGATATATTTGAGAATCATGAGATAGAAAATAAACATTTTTAACTGTTATTTTTATCTTATGTCTTTTCAGGATTTTGCCTGCCTATGTATGGGCAGTACCAGCTAAGGCCAGAAGGGAGCGGTGGAGAACCTGGAACTGGAGTGAACTGTCATGGGCTGCTGGTAACCCAAGTCCTCTAGAAGAACTCCCAGTGCTCTTGACCACTGAAACACCTCTCTAGCCCCACTGGTTTTACTTTTTGAGACAATTCTCACTATATAGTCCTGGCTGGCCCTGAGCTGATGGCAATCCTCTACCTGCCAAGCACTGGAATAAGTCAGTAAATTTGCAATTTAATACATAGTTCAGTATTAGTTTGGTAAATTCTATAGTACTTCTGTAATAGCAAATATATGCTGTTCAGGGTCAGTCTGGACTACAAAATATGACAGATTCTGCTTCAAAAGAAGAAGGAATTAACTTTGGTAGGAAGGAAGGAATGAGGGCAGACAGGCAGGCAACAAAAAATTCCATTTAAGATTTATTTTTATATTTTATTTTTCACCCAGTGCTGGGGACTGAACGTGAAGTAGGCAATGGTAGTACTGAGCTCCTGCCCAGCTGATTCCAGAAGGACAGCATTCTCTACACCAGCTGGAGAGCACTTGTCCAGCACATGTAAGGACCTAGGTTTATGGCAGCACCATCAAAAAAAGGGGGGGCACTTTAAAAGGTGATTTCTGCTTAAAATGAAGTATGTAATGTATATACAGTGTCAAATTATTAAAAGATATTATTTATTACATTATGCCTTCTTTAAGATTCAACTCAAGGGGCTGGAGAGATGGCTCAGTGGCTGTTCTCCCAGAGTACCTGGGTTCAATTCCCAGCACCCACATGGCAGCTCACAACTTCCTCACACGTCTATGTGTACCCCACGCTACTTCACTCACTATAGCAAACAACTGGAATTAACCTAACTGTCCATCAACTCCATCAGCATTGATTGGATAATACAGATTTAGTGTATATATAAAAAATAAAATATTATTCAGTGCTAAAGAAAAAATATAATAAAAAATTGCAGGAAAATGGATTGACTTAGAATGTATAATATTAAAGGGGTGCTATGGAACAATGGTCTTTTATCCTGTCACTTGTATTATTTTTAATAAAATGCTGATCGGCCAGTGGCCAGGCAGGAGTATAGGTGGGGCGAACAGACAGGAAGTAGAGGTGGGGCAATGAGAATTCTGGGAAGAGGGAAGCACAGTCTGCAATCGTGGTCCAGACACAGAGCAAGCAAGATGTGACTGCCTCGCCAAAAAAGGTACTGAGCCACATGGCTAACACAGACAAGAATAATGGGCTAATATAAGTTATAAGAGTTAATAAGACACCTGAGCTACTAGGCCAATCAGTTTATAAGTAATGCAGACCTCTGTGTAATTTCTTTGGGACTTAATGACTGTGGGAACCGGGCAGGAGAGAAACCTCAGACAACAAAGTGGTGGTGGTGGTGGGGTGTCACACAATGTCAGAAAGAAAAACTACGTATTCTCTCTCATACACACACACATGTACACATGGTACAGGTGGAAAATAGAACAAGAATGAATATCTAATAGGGGTCGAGGAAAGACTGAATGCAGGTAATGGACACAGTTATAAAAAGGGATATAAAGATAATTGTTTTCCTAGTTCTAACCCTATCATGAATCTTTCATTTTTGGTGGTGTATAGATACATAAAAATATATTTAGTAGTGAAAGTGTAAAACACAATGTGAAGCCTCATGACTTCAGGATGGCTATTCTATCACAGACGAGCATTAACTTATACAGAATTTGGAATTTGGGTCTGGTACAAGTTTTTATAATAAAGTTAATTAAAAGGAAAGAACATATATCCTACAACTTATTTTACAGAATAAAGACAGACTTTTAAAGAAAAGACTTAAAATTATGGATGTTAGTTAGTGGCAGGCCACTTGCCTGGCAAGTATGAGGCCCTGAACCAGAAACTTTAAAACAAAAGAAAACAATATATGATAACTTGTGAACAACCCCAAGGGGAAAAAAAAACAATTAAAACTTTAAAACACATGCTCTTTTCTTGGTTTGTTCATATTTCTGTAAATTTTTGTGTTACTATTATTGTGTCAATTTATGCTCAGAAAAAAATTACAAGAGATAAACATTATCTAAAGATATACTTTCACACTTAAGTCAGACAGAAAAAAACTACAAAGTGTCAAGAACTTTTACAAACAGAAACACCCGTGTTGTGTGTCCGTGTCCCATCCTGTCCCTGTCCCACGCCACCCCCACCCCCGCCAAGAGACAGGGTTTCTGAGTAGATAAGGAGCCCAGTCCTGAAACTAGCTTTGTAGATGAGGCTGGCCTTGAACTCACAAAGATCTGTCTGTCTCTGCCTCCCGAGTGCTGGGTTTAAAGGCATGTGCCACCATTGCCTGGCAACAGAAATGTTAAGATAGCTGAGAAAGTCATCCCTGACAGGCTGCACTGCACACCTTCAGAAAGGGCCACTCAGACAATCCACCTATGAAGAGCAAAAGTGCTGGCTCCCTGACTAATCTACATCCCCTCCTTCCATGTTCACGCGGAGCAAAACAAGGCCACCCAACAGGGCAAAGGGCTGCACTTACTTGTATTTATTCCCAGTTCTTGGGTGGGGCTGGATTTTGCAGCGGTAAAGGGTTGGGTCCCTCATACACCCATTGTTACTACTCATGTCAATTTTTGCTCGTAGGCAACAGGACTGACCAAATTGGCTTCCTTTTTTCATTTCTTCCCACATCTGTAGATTCTTCTCAACAGCTGTAATATAACAGGTATATTCTTATTTATCTGACTGATGTAAGTTTTCGTTTTGTATTGCAGACACATTCCATTGGTTTTAAAAGACTGTAGCATTGATAGCTGGGTGCGGTAGAACACGGTGGTGGTAGTCCCCAGCACTCAGGAGGCTGAGGTAGGATGAGACTAAGTACGGTTACTCAGCAAAACTCTATCTCAGAAACAAACAAACAAATAAACCTCAATAGCTTTAGGAAACAGACTCTATGAATGTTGCAGAAAAGGGAAAGGCAACATATTTTACTGACACCGCGCAGGAAGAAGCCTTCTCTTCTTCTGCTGTGCCCATTTCCCATCAGGGCACAACTAATGGTCAGCCCTTCTCCCACTCCCAGCTTTGACACTGTCTTTAAAGTAGAACCATTCTTCCTTTGCTGCACCACAGCCAGGGGTCCTCCAGAATCCCTCAGGCTCCCAGTGTGGCATGGGGAATGCTTGGCTCCAAGAAAATGACAGATCACAAAAAACAGATAATGGTACAAGTTATAAAGGGATTTAGCTTCAAAAAGGACTCTCTCTATACTAGGTGGCTCCAGCTCTACCTGCCTCAGAATAACAAAAGCTTGTTCCATCAGGATAAGAGAAAACTGTCAAACAGTACCTTTCCGTGGGAACTTTTGAAGCTACAACACGTTTCAGTTACACTCAGAATACATAAAATTCTCAAAATCCAGTTAACTCCCTTTGAAACTGTAGTTTTAAAAAAAAAGTTTACTGTAACAATTTAATTTTACTCTGCTTCCCAAACAAGACACTTTAGACTTAAATACAGTGTAGAAATTCTGGCAACAAACTGCACTGAATAAAATCACCTTGATTTGTGCCAGGTGGTGGTGGTACACACCACTTTAATCCCAATACTCAGGAGGCAGAGGCACAGGCAGGCAAAGGAGAGGCAGAGAGGCGGAGGCGAGGAGAGGCAGAGAGGCAGAGGCAGGCAGATCTCTAAGTTTGAGGCCATCCTTGTCTATACAGGGAGTTTCAGGCTAGCCAGAACTGTTACAGGGAAACACTGTCTTGAAGAAACAAACAAACAAAAAAGAAAACAAAACAAAAGCTGGACTTGTAGGCTCAGGGACAAGTCATGAATAAGAAGTAAAGTCATCTCTTAGACAGGATATAGTAGTGATTTATGTTCTCTGTATAACCTGTCAGCCCAGCACAGGGAAGCCGAGGCAGGACACCAAGGTAAATATCAGACTGGGCTATACGGCAGCCTTTCTATTTGTTTGTGACTGTTGGAATGTGGAATGCCTCCCATGGGCTCTCTGTGGGAACACCTGAGCCCTAGCTGTTGGCACAGTTTTGGAAGGTTATGAAACTTCTGGTGCAAGAAGTGTAATAGTTCAGCATCAATTCTGATCCCACTCGATGCTTCCAAAGCCACCAGCACATAAATAAGTCACACTGTATTGTAAGAGGTGTGGGTTGTGTTCCCAGCACCTGAGAGGAGCGCAGCTGTTTGTTCCCAGTGCCTGGCTCCCGGCCGCACGGCTAGCTTATACCCGAAATGATTACACACAAATTGTATTCATTTAAACTCTGCCTGGCCCATTATCACTAGCCTCTTCTTGGCTAACTCTCACATCTTAAACTAACCCATTTCTAATAGTCTGTGTGTCACCACGTGTTGTGGATTACCAGCATGAGTCTAACCTACGTCCATCTCGGGTAGGAGCATCATGGCATCTGCCCAGTGCCTTCTTTCTCACAGCCTTCCGTTCTGTCTACTCCACCCCCCTAAGGGCTGACCTATCCTACAGGCCAAGGCAGTCTCTTTATTAACCAATGAAAGCAACACAAAATACAGAAGATCCCTCCTACACCAACACTGTAAGCTCCCAGCAACAATGACAGAGAGCTGCTAACAGCTGATTGTATCCTCTTAAGTTTCATGGCCCTAAGCTGCTCCTGTCAGCGGTGATCACAGCAGTGTAAGTAAGTAAAGGAAGCAGAGACTGTAGTCAGGTGATTGTACACCACTGTAGGTGCTAATGAACTCCTGTTATTTGAACCACACACATACCTACATGTTGTGGTGCTTGCAGCACTACCAAACATTTTAGGACTGTTAGGCATTTAAATTAAAGTAACTATAAATGTTACAGAAAAATCCTCCAAATGAAATAAATGCAAAAGACTGCATACACAAGTGAGGTGTTAGGCTGGGTGGTGCTGCACACCTTTAATCCCAGCACTTGGAAGGCTGAGGCAAGTGTATTTCTGTGAGTTCAAAGCTAGCCTTGTCATCAGAGCGAGTTCCAGGACAGACTCCAAAGCTACACAGAGAAACCTTGCGTCGAAACAAACAAACAACAAAGAAAAAAAAAGAATTCTACTGCAGATAAGGTTGTAAGAAGTTAAACCAGGAACTAGGAGTAAGATCAGCAGCCTCGCATGTGCAGGCCCCAGATTAGATCCTCAAAGCAAAGAAAGGAGGACAGGAATGCAAGCAGGGCAGGAGGACAGGAATGCAGGCAGGACAGGAGGACAGGAATGCAGGCAGGGCAGGAGGACAGGAATGCAGGCAGGACAGGAGGACAGGAATGCAGG
>JAQHUG010000006.1:9599089-9663211 GCA_028555095.1 Dicrostonyx torquatus | reverse complement strand
CAGGAGGACAGGAATGCAGGCAGGACAGGAGGACAGGAATGCAGGCAGGACAGGAGGACAGGAATGCAGGCAGGGCAGGAGGTCAAGGCAGGAGAATCTCAAGTTTAAACCCAACCTAGGCTATACACAGCAAGACTGCAGCAGACAAGCATAAAACAGCATAAGAATTAAAGAAATAGCCTTAAAAGTGTCTTAAGGAAGGAACATCTTTCATTTAAAAAGAGAAATAAAACTTATCAATTAAAATCTGATAAACTATGCCTTACAGTTTTGCCTGTGTTTGGATTCTGCCCTCTGCTCACGTTCCATTTTCATCTGTTCAGCAGGAGTGTCATCCACATAAGCCTTCCCTTCTTGAATTAATTTTTCTGCATATTTCATTATAGTTTCAAAATGATCTGAAGTGTAAGTGAACTGATCTGGTTTAATATGTAGCATCGCAACATCTTCCAAGATAACCTGCAGCAAGAAATCAAAGGAACCATCAGGGTATCTGTCACCTTCCTACACATTTTCACCCCATGATATTTACTTTGGGCAAGTGTAATAAAAGACCATCAGTCTTAAATAGCCTGAAAATGACTGTGGATGATGCACAATGTGAGGTCATCCTATTCAGTGCACTGGCCTCCAGATCTCCAGCTGCGAAAGCGGATCTCAAGGTGGAGCTGTTTGCTGAGAGCTGGAAGTGTTGTGGCAACTGCACCACTGGCCCTCAGTGAATATGTTACAAGTCCTTCAGAATAAAGACGCCATGTGGCTAGAAAACCACACCTTACAATACCTGTGCAGTTTTAATTACATATATAAATGTAAGGGTATGACAAAAAAGGAAATTTGCTTCCAGTTAAATTGGTATTCAAAGGAAAATATAGTATTCCAGTAAACTCTACAAAAAGAAAAAATTAACAAGTCTTTTGGAATGGGAGCTCAATTATTTTTTGGCTTAGGTCTCAGGCATGAAATACACAGATGAGAGGGAAAGGCAACTATGAAACCAAGCTTATTTGCATACCATGAAGGTATCAGATCACGTTCCAATTTTAATCAACTTTTCTGAGAAAAGGGTCACCACTACACTTTTAATTACCTTCTCAAAATCTTCCTTTTCCTTTTCAGGATTTGTGTCATCAAATCTCATGATCAGTTTCCCTTTAAAGTTAACCTGGTAGTGCTGGTTCAGAAGAGCAGCTTTTGCATGCCCAATGTGTAAGTAACTAAAACAAAAACATTTCACAGAGAAACTCATTAACACGCTTCAACTAGATTCTTACCCTTAACCTCTTTGAGGAGATAAGAACCAAACACAACATCCAATACTCCCCAGCCATGTTACTCTCCACCAGCAGGGGCTGTAACAGAAAACGTGACTGACAGACAATCGACTAGAACATGGACGTGTAACCATAAGGTACAACTCCTACGTAAGCTCTCAGAGGGCAAGGTATTACAACCTTAAGAACAGCCTTTCTTTCCTCCAAGACGAATGGTCATTTACAGGAAACGTTCTGAAACCAGTATTGATACAGCCCAGTAGTTCACCTCTCAGATTTGCAGTTGCTGGAAACAAAGCCCTCACACTGAGAGAGAAGCACCCGCGACAGTCACAGTCACTGTGGTGGCTAAGTTAGAGAACATGAAAATTACTGTGACAGAGAAAAGGCTATGAATTTTGACTACTTTCCTTGGTTTCAGCTTTCTCAGATGCCAATGAAAATACTTTAACTAAATGATCTCAAAGGTCCAATCTAGCACCAAACTCTACAAACCAGAATCTAGGAAAACTGTTTGTTGCCATGGGCAGCTGACAATGAAAAAAAATCCATTGCTGACAGTACCGCACAGCAATGACATCCCTATCAATGCCACGGAGAGGCACTGGCAGGCAAAGACAGGAGGGTCACAGGTTCCAGGACAGCCTGGGCTACATAACCCCGACATAAGAATACACACCTGAGATCTTACTGCAAAAGATCCTGTCAACTAGGCAGAAACTAGGCATGAAGCAAGTTCAAAAAGCTCTCACAGATGTTAATTAGTTTCCGTGGTAGCTACAGTGAACGTTTAAAGATAGTCAGTCACCTAGTTTGAAAGCACATCTTTGAGCTAAACTAATATATATACCAATATGGGAGGAGAAAATGCAAACCCTTATTTATGACACTGCACCATTTTTAAATTGAAAACAAACAAAACCTTTCTGTGGTGCTAGACATTGAACCCAGGTCTTTGCCCATGTCAGAGACATCCTCACTGAACTGTCCCCTAGATCTAACTCAAGCAGTTTCCTTTTTAGACATTTACTCACGCAGCACTCCAGATTGATGACTCAACTTCTATATAAACCAAAGAATTCTGTGGGTGTCTCGGATATTATGGAAAATAAAAAAAAATTATGTATCAGCAAAAAACAAAGGGAATTCCCAAAATGTATTAAGTGAATAACATTAAGAAAAACTGAATGATATGTATGTATGTATGTATGTATGTGTATGTGTCCTATTTTTGCAACTTTCTATAAATCTAAAACTACTATAAAAATAAATTTGTAGCCGGGCGGTGGTGGCGCACGCCTTTAATCCCAGCACTCGGGAGGCAGAGGCAGGCGGATCTTTGTGAGTTCGAGACCAGCCTAGTCTACAAGAGCTAGTTCCAGGACAGGATCCAAAGCCACAGAGAAACCCTGTCTCGAAAAACCAAAAAAAAAAAAAAAATTAAAAAAAAATAAATAAATTTATAGCCGGGCGGTGGTGACATACGTCTTTTATCCCAGCACCCAGGAGGCAGAGGCAGGTAGATCTCTGTGATTTCAAGGCCAGCACGGTCTACAAAGCGAGTTCCAGGACAGCCAGAGCTACACAGAGAAACTCTGCTTGGGGAGGGAGGGGGAGAATGTGTGTGTGTGTATACATATGTATATGTGTGTGTATACATATACACACATACACATATATAAATAAATGGCAGTGAGCCCCGAGAAAAAAACTGAAACACCGTGAAGATGGCACAAGTGTGCCACATTCAGTAACACTACTATAACCACTGTCAAGAAGAGGAATGTAGGGCCTGAGAGAGGGCTCAGGGAGTAAAGGCACCTGCTACCAAGCCTGACAACCGCAGTCCAATGGTAGGAGAAAATCAACTCCTAAGCTGTCCATTGACCTCCACATGAGGCATATGTGTGCCTATATATACATACGCACATGACAAATAAGCTAATAAATACAAGGTTTCTATTTTTTTTTCTTACTAACAGTCATTGATTACCTATTATTAGTTACTGTGCTCGGCTTTATTTACAACACTTGAAGGCAGATCTCCTGAATTTGGGGTAGACAGGAAAAAAAATCTTATGGTTTAAAGACATGTGTGACTCTGAAACTGCACACACAGTCCTAAGAATACAAATCTCAGGAAAACAACCAGGATTCTTAAACTAGTCATAAGATTAACCTTCCCGCTGGGCGGTGGTGGCGCACGCCTTTAAACCCAGCACTCGGGAGGCAGAGGCAGGCGGATCTCTCTGAGTTCGAGGCCAGCCTGGTCTACAAGAGCTAGTTCCAGGACAGGCTCCAAAGCCACAGAGAAACCCTGTCTCGAAAAACCAAAAGGTTAAAAAAAAAAGATTAACCTTCACAAGAGAAAACTGACATCAAATCATCTCTAAAAATAGATTTACAGTACATACTTGGCAGTGACCTGCATCACATTCTGCCATACAGCACACACACAGGGGGTGGGAGGATAATTTTTAGTCACTAGGACTCTAGAAACAGATGGCAGCGACAAGTCTGGCACACTATCAGTACATGGTGTGAGTCAGCTTCTGAAACCATGTGTAAAATAGATGTAACAGTGCCTTTGCTCAGAGTAGTGATTTATGGGCTACTGTATGTAAACACGTGGTAGTGTTACATTAGGTATCACGTAAGTGTGATGACACACATCTGAAGTGCCAACACTTGGAAGGCTGAAGCAGGAAGGCTATGAGTTCAAGACTAGCCTTGTCTACACAGTGAGTACCAACTCAGCCAGGGCACACACAGCACAACACTAGAAAAGGGCTAAGAGTGCAGCTCAGTTGGGAGAGCTTGCCTCGCATGCATGAAGCCCTGCTCAATGCCAGCGCTGCTCAAAATGACACATGCCCATAAACTTACCACTCTAGAAGAAAAGGCAGGAGAATCAGAAATTTGAGGTCACCCTTAGCAACAGTTAAGTTCAAAAGCATCTGAGGGTGGCTTGGATACATGAGATTTTGTCTCGAAGCAAAATAAAACTTCAGACAAACAAAAGGCAAAGGGGCAAAGTCAAGTCTTCTGGTTTTCATGCACACAGAAAAGAAATTAAAGTTTTTTTAACAGCATGTGGGATGTAATTAAAAGAAGGAAGCTAATCAAGACCGGATGCTGGGTTATAATCCAACTCCTCTATTGTATCAGAGCAAGGCCTCTGAAACTATAAACACTCAAATATGAGAAACTCACAATTTTAATAAATGACAATGGTGGGGGAAAAAGGATAAGTGGCATAATTATAAATATTATTTTAAAAATACCATTCAACAAGTCATCAAAGTCAGTACTCAAAAGGACAACTGTGACCTCACAGTGCAATAACAAAATTCAGGGTTCTAAAATGTACGTGGACACTGAACCATGTAAGGTGTCATTTGTGACAAATTTCACTTTGTCAATTATCAATTAATCACTCATTGATCAAGTCTGTAGATTTTTTTAGTTACTATTTCTCTTTCATTTCATTTTTTTAAATAGTTTTAAGAGCTGGACATGGCTCGGTGTTAAGAACACTTGCTGCTCTTGCAGAGGACCCAAGTTCAATTCCTGGCACTCACAATGCCTCGAGGTCCTGCGTGCACAAGGCGAACCCGTACAGACAAGCACAAACTGACAAACACATGTAGTAAAAATTTTAAAATATGAAATAAAGTTTATTTTTATGTATATGGGTGTTTTGCCAGCAAAGCATGTCTGTATGCCTGGTGCCTGCAGAGTCAGATGAGGACATTAGCGCTCCTGAAAACGGAGTTCCAGTCAGTTGCGGGCTGCCAGGCAGGAGCTGGGAAGTGAATCTGGGTCCTCTGGCAAAGCAGTCAGAGCTATTAACCCGTGAGCCATCTGTGTAGGCCCTTTCATTTTCTTCTATGTAAACCTCAAAATCTGAAACGACAGACTCAGAGAAAACAGGACGTGCAGTTCTGGCTGGGCTTCAAGGCACAGGTAGGCCTGTAACCCCAGCACTCAGACGCAACATCAGGACTGCTACAAAATGGGTTCCAGAAACTTTGGCTACATCAGAACTGGTCTCACCATCACCCCACTATCCCAAAATGTAGAATTTCAAACTGCAATTGGTGACAAGACTATGATTAAAGAACTATTAAACAGGGCTGGAGAGATGGCTCAGAGGTTAAATGCACTGGCTGTTCTTCCAGAGGACCTGAGTTCAATTCCCAACATCTACATGGTGGCTCACAACCGTCTATGATGAGATCTGGTGCCCTCTTCTGGCACTTAGGCATATATGCAGGCAGAACGCTGTATTCATAATCTTAAAAAAAAAGAACTATTAAACAGAAAATGGAAAGAAAAGTTGTGCTCTGCCAGTAAGGCAAGATTTGACTGCAAAATGTAAGATCTAAAATTAAATTCAGGAAGTACAAACATCTCATTCACAAAATGACAGTGTGATGCTCTCCTAAGACTAAACTCCTCGGGGAGGCTGCTCCAGGGAGAATCACTTCTCTTTTAGGAGCTTTGGAAGGAATTATCACAGGCCTGGCTAGAGAACAGAACGACAGACATGAGAAGGCAAAGGAATCCACTCAGGCTGAGGGGATGCAGGGTGGGATCTGTGGGCTCTTGCGAGTTAGTCAAATACTGTTTTCTGTGCATGTCAAGCGTTAATAGGTTTGGGAAACCTGCAACTTTATTAAAGTTACTAAAAAGGTTTTCCGCCGGGTGGTGGTGGCGCATGCCTTTAATCCCAGCACTCGGGAGGCAGAGGCAGGAGGATTTTTGTGAGTTCGAGACCAGCCTGGTCTACAAGAGCTAGTTCCAGCGCAGGCTCCAAAGCCACAGAGAAACCCTGTCTCGAAAAACCAAAAAAAAAAAAAAAAAAGTTTTCCAAAACTCCCCTACTTTTATTTTAGAAAAATAAATATTACTTAACATCTGCTATAAATAAAAAGGTCCGAGTAAGTATAAGTACAAATCCTTACTGAAAAAAGGCTGCAAAAATCCAAAACACAAGCGAAACCTAAGCTTTTCTACATATGAACACTTTCTTATTTATATTTAAAATTTTCTGTTTATGGGTATTTTCTTATTTGTTTTTAAAATTCTAAAATAAAACTTAGATGTTGTCTCTCCTACTGCCTTAATAAACTAAAACTACAAATTAACAAAGCTGTAAGTAATTAAACTACAAATTAACATAGGCTGTAAATAATTAATTGAGGCTTTTAGGTTTACTCCTTAACCCATAACCTCTGGAGGAGCACAGAAACAGGGTCCTTAGAGCTGCAGAGCGTCTGCACCAAGCGCCGGACTGCAAGCAGGTGGCGTTTCCTTACCCACTGGCCTCCGGAGGGAACCTGACGGTCACCTTCCCCATCTCTGCACCCGGAAGCTCAACGAATTTGCCAACATCTTGTTTTTTGTCCGGTGCCTAAAAAACAAACCATACACAGCAAAAGCTTCCACGGCTATATGTTTATGAATACATTCATTCACAAATATGGGCATAAGGAGGATGACGACTCATCATCCTTACACTTTAGAGGGTCAGGCTCCAGTGAGGAACAGGAAGGAAGCCAGACAGCACTTAGCAGAGACACTGAAAAGGTGGGAAGTTGACAGCCTCCCACAGAAACCACAAAGAGGCTCTTCAAACCCTGGATTCGACTCAATGCTCAAGATTAGCGAAGATTTAAGATGAAGGAGGAAGTGCAGTTGTAAAGCAGGTAACTGGGGACATCACTTTATAGTAGGACTAATCCCCAGTACCAAAAATCAATGTAAAATACAATTTTCATTAAATGGAAGACCATGCACCGGGGACATAATCTTACAGGCAGAAAGTCCAGGGCTTTGTGTAGTTCAACAGCTAAAGGTATACAAAACTTAACAAAAATAGAATCTAAGTTTTCTTTAATGGAAATAACCTTTGAATTTTTTTTTTCAAAGCAGTGCTATGGGTCCAACACCAGGGCCCTTACCATGCCAGGCAAACACCCTGCCACTGAGCTATATTCCAATCCCCAGAAAATAAGCTTTCTGTGAGAATAAGAATCTCTTCACAGATAGAGTTTCAGTTAGACTGAAACATCTGCACTTAGAAAAAAATTAGGAGTCTGCAAGATGGTCCAGCCGGTAAAGACCTGCTACCAGCCTGAAGAGGAGGAGAGTCCTGGGACCTGCAGGTGGGAAGACCTGACCTCGACTTGCATGCCACAGCACATGTGCACCTACGAACACAATATAGAAAATGAATACAAAAACAGCAAACACTTGCTTACCACTCTAGCTTTGTTTTCCGAAAGATCCCACTTGGTACCAACTGAGCGGAAGGCCTGCTGGGCTTCAAGAAAGCCAAACCAGCGTTTAACGTGGACCAGAGTTTTGTTCTGCTCCACCTGTTCCTGCCATGCAGCATTTCCTATTAGTGAACATAATTGTTTAAATCTTTAGTAAACTGGCAAATTATAAAGCAGAGATCCCATCAGCTAACTTATGTGGATGAGACTGGTTTGCAGCTGTGCTTCTGCAATGCAATCCTCAGTTGAGTCTATTTTGCAGAACTCAGAAAATACGTACTTAAGATCAAGGCCAGGTGTGGCGGTGCATGCCTACCATCCCAGCACTCAGGAGGCTAGCGCAGAAGGGTGGCTCACAAGCCTGTAGCTGGGGTTACCTAGCTCTACCTAAGAAACAGAACAAGCAGCTAAATCACTTCACAGCTGAATTCACTCAACTTCTCTAAGACTGGCTTCTGTCCTCCTCCCACCACACACCCAGTGTAAGACCAATGCTTCAGTTCACAGATCAACTGGAGAAAAAACAAGCAAGATCACCAAGAAGCAGTTTAACTTCTGCGTCATCCTTGCAGAAATGGGGTTGCCAACCCATCCCCTCCCTACTTTGTAACGTTCTGTTAGTCTACAGAACCAGTGTTCGGCCCCATTTCAACTACACACTGATGATGTCGCTCAAGTAAGTCAGAAATTCCTAATTCTGTCAGCCATTCATGCACCTTAAGCTTTTACAGGTCCAAAGCTTCCATAAAACACGCCATCTACCTACGTCATCTTAAGTAATCTTCAGGGATCTGTGTTTTCTCATATATTGTATACTTTTAAAAATTATAGCTCTCTATACAATCCAGTAAGACAGGGTTTCTCTGTACAGCCTTGGCTGTCCTGGAACTCACTATGTAGACCAGGCTGGCCTCAAACTCAGAGATCCACCTGCCTCTGCCTCCCAAGTGCTGAAACTAAAGGTGTGCGCCATCACTGCCTAGTCAAAATCACATTTTTAAAGATGGACTCTCCTTTGCCCTTCAGTGATCTCATGTCACGAAAGCCTATGCAACTTTACTCCAAAATTACCTCTGTATTTGCCTCCATGAAATCTGAAGTGCATCAGTGAGTTTCAAACTCTTCCTTGCTACTGTACGTGCAAGGATATATTGATATATATATACTGATATACTAAGGGCTGGAGAGATGGCTCAGCGGTTAAGAGCACTGACTGCTTTTCCAGAGGGCCCAGGTTCAATTCCCAGCACCCACATGGCAGCTCACAACTGTCTGAAAGGGATCTGACACCTTCACACCAACGCACATAAAATAAAAAGATAAATAAACTATATACTGATATACTTCATACATCAATTATACCTCATTAGTTTTTCTTGTTTGGTTTTACAAGCTGTTTCTCAAGTTGGTTAGAACATCATCACATCTGTTGCAAATTAATTATACAAAAGGAAAAAAAAGGACCCACCAAAGAATAACACTCCAAATACCTCACTAATCTGCCCCTCACATTCCTATGGAGCAAAAAGTTTTCCCGGGTTGGAAACAAGTACTGGGAATGAAGCAGTTGCTAAGATAAAAGTGCTAGTTTAAGATGAGGGTCTCCTTAGTAAGTAGGAAGGAGGATGACTTCCAGGGTCAACAGAAGACCCTGTCTGTATCTTTGTGACCAGGAACAAGAAAGCCAGATTAACCGTCCTCAGTTACTGCCCACACACATACACATAAAGGCTTTCATCTAGCATAGTGTTCAATGACCAAAACAAGGTTACCTAGGCACACTTAGTGATGCATCCCTGTAGACCCAGCCGCTTGGCAGACGGAGGCAGGAAGGTTGCTTGAGTCTAAGAGTCTGAGACTAGCCCCATCTCAAAATCGATCCCCACCCACACCCTGAACCCTGAACAACAACAACAAACCCACCAAGTACTGATGCACACCTTTAATTCCAACAGTAGAGACAGAAGAGGCAGATCTCTGTGAGTTCTAGGTCAACTGGGTCTACAGACAGCCAGGGTTACATGGTGAAACCCTGTCTTGAAAAACCGAAAAACAAAAACCCTAAAAACCCCAGTATTGGGCTGGAGAGATGGCTTAGTTATTAAGAGCATTGCCTGCTCTTCCAAAGGTCCTGAGTTCAATTCCCAGCAACCACATGGTGGCTCACAACCATCTGTAATGAGGTCTGGTGCCCTTTTCTGGCCTGCAGACATACACACAGACAGACTATTGTATACATAATTAATAAATATAAAAAAAAACCCAACAGTATTTTAAGAGGACTTATTGATAATACCTTTTAGGGCTGCCCAAACACATAGATCCGCCAAGGTCAAGGCGTTTCCAACGAGGTATGTTCTCAAAGACAGGCAATGATTAAGCTCGTTAAGTGCAGAAGTCAGTGCAGCACATGAAGACAGCTTTGTAGCACTGAACTCCAACCAGTGATCAATCTGAGAACACAAAAGAATGTAGCCCAGAGTTCAGGCTTCAAAACAAGATGGCCACACAAAGAATGCTAGTTAATGGAGCAACAGACAAAACTTTTCTTAGCTGGAACTGTACAATTTATCATTACATGGTTCAGTTCTGGTTATCTGGGCTCTAACAATGCCACTTACATAAATCCCAGCTCTGCAGTTATTTCCCTATGATTTCGTTTTTGTTCTTCTTTTCTTACCAGGTACATGGAGGGTCACATCAGGAAAGAACAAGAAAAATACTTGATAACTGACAGCTGGAGGGACTAGCAAATCTGAAGTGACCTAGACAAATTAATACAGCTGAAGAAATTTAAAAGTTAATCATTAAATTCATTCTATGGCCCACATGTGGGCACATGGCTGTAACCCAGAAGGGCAAGAGGATCAAGCCTGTACAGCAGCCTGGGTTATAGAGTGAGACCTTATTCAAAAATCCCAAAAAGAAAAGGCATTACTTATTTTTTAACTGTGTGAGATTCACAAGCATTAAGGTAGAACACACACAAGAGAAAACCACACCTACAGAGTGGCACTGAAAGCTGATCCAATGCTGCTGTAATTAGCCATTAGCTTAAGAAAAAAAATGAATCCCCAAATATGTGTGTGACCCAGTGCAAGCTCTTATTTTTTCTGACCTGCTGTCTTATCTGTAATATGAAAGGTGAATGGCATGAGCTAGGCAGTAAAACCCAACTATGAAATCCTAGGAAACCAGGAAGGTGAAGATAGCATTAAATGACCCCAAAATATACTTAAGTTTAGAAGGAAACAGTGAACTTTAAGAGTTGAAAAGTTTGCTCCTTTGTGCTGCTGGGAATCCCCCACAAACCCCATGCATGCCAACATAAGAAGTGTACTGAAACTACACTTCTGAAAATAAACGTGCAGTGGAACTCTGTGTGTATAGCCGGAGGCGCTCACAGTATTTCCTTTCACCATTAACAACATGCGCAGCTCTTCTGCTGGAAGAACCATCTGTAAAAGTTAGCGCAGCATCCTACAACATTAGGAAAAATAAAGGAATATAGTTGTGCAAATTGCAGCAACCATCAGCTGGGAAAAGATTAATCTGGCCTTCGAATAGAGCAAACGCAATTGCCCAAAAAGCACTATTTTGAAATAACCAATCAATTTGTTGCTTAGTATAAGGAACATTGATCATAGCCTGTTCCCTGCCAAAATATCTCCTAGATTCCACCTTGCTCTTGTATGCTAAGCAAGCTACTACTTTAGAATAAGGGTTTAATACCTTACCTGGTGAAACAGAAGGCACAGCCAGAGAAGCGAACCGTTTTGGCATAAAACTGCTGTAGGAAGTTTTGTAGATAATGTACATGCTAGCCAAGGCTGACCATAATTGATATAATGTACTTGCTGTTTCTGTATAGCATACTCTACCTGTGTGAGGGCCTTCTCTGGCAGCTTCCGTAAGCTATCTACTGTTACCTTTAAGAATTTTAATTAGTGGCTCAAGGCCTCCTGCAGGATATTTCAAATAAGGTTTTCACCATTGTTTGTGTTATTAAAAGTTTGTAAAATAGCTTTCAATCCAAATCGCAAGGCTGCCTAGCTGACAGGCTTAACGTGTTCATTTACATTTTCACAGTCACTTGACTGGCCTGAACCTGCAGTTTCCTGAGGCTACCTTTTTGCAGCTTGGCTGTCAGATCAGGCTAGGCTCAGAGCTGAAGCTGGGCAGCTCCGCCATGGTAGTGGCTCTGAGACTGCCCTGTGAGACCACAAGCTTAGGCAGGTATAGCCGCGCCAATTTTTACTATCCTTGCTTTAAAAAAAAAAAACAAAACAAAAAAAAAACTTGTAATCACAATATTAGGAGAATTCCTGCATCCTTCCTCTCTGTTAAAAGTCATAGATTTCTGCATTACAGGCTCCTTGGCTTGTGGGTCAATTAGCTTCTAGCATCTCCACTGCCCTGCTTCGGACACTGACCGGGGGAGCTGTAGCTCTTTAAACTCTTTCATCTCCTGCAATGGTGGGACACCGCTGGAATACATTCAGGAGTCTGAGGCAGAAGACTCACAAGTTCTAGGCCCACAAAAGACACAGCAAGGTGACAGGCTAGCCTGGACTACGTAGAAAGATAGGGTCTCTGTTTTTAAAAGCAAGCCAACCAGGTACATTCCTTATCTTTAACCTATGGCTAAGTTCTGTTCAAACCCTCATGAGGACTAATGTCACTTGTCAATGCACAGCAGGACAAAACATGTACAAGAATTATTCCGGGCTTACCTCAGTGTGTTCCATCAGGTTAGTACCATAGAGCCCAGACGTAACTGCAACTCTTGCCAAGTAGCGCAGTATTGAATTTATGTCAGTGAACACCACACTCCTAGAATTTAAGCATTAAATATAACACTTGCTTAAGAGTCATGAAGCAATGGGAAAATGGAAACTCTAACATATTTACCATATTCTCTTTTCTACTGTATTTTGAAAGTCATTGGCCCCCATAATCTCATAGGGTGTGGCACTATTAGGAGGTGCGGCTTATTGGAGGAAGTGTGTCACTGAGGGGGCAGGCTTTGAGATCTCTTTACTTCCTGTTGCCTCCAAGATGTAGGACACGCTGCTGTTACTCCAGCACCATGCCTGCCTGCACACCATGTCGGCACCATGATGAGAACGGACTGAACCTCTGGTGTAAGCAAGCCACCACAATTAAATGTTGTCCCTTTAGAGAGCTGCTGTGGTCATAGCCAATAGAAACCTCAACTAAGACATCTACCATAGAACAAAAAAAAAAAGTACTAATTTATTCTTACAGTTTCCTTCAGATTCCAATCTGTTCTAAAATATCCACCTAAATTTAATTAACTTTGGAGCAGATTTTCGATGACACTTATCCTTAAAATTTTGTTTATTATTTTATTATTTTTAAATACTTTATTTTGTATTTTATGCATTTGAGTCCAAAATTACTTTTAATTACATATATTCATTTTGAGTATAATAATCATGCCAGAGCTTGCATATAGAGGTCAGAGGACAACTTGTAGGAGCTGGTTCTCTCCTTCTATCACGTGGGTTCTAAGAACTGAACTTAGTATCTCCACCTTAGTTAGTCACTTGATTTTTAGGAAATGAGCAACTCACAGGCTGCTTTGTTTTTGTTTTTGTTTTTCGAGACAGGGTTTCTCTGTGGCTTTGGAGCCTGTCCTGGCACTAGCTCTTGTAGACCAGGCTGGCCTCGAACTAATAGAGATCTGCCTGCCTCTGCCTCCCGAATAAAGTTGTGTACTACCACCACCCATGTTGGGCACTGTAGACTACCAGACCCTGAATTTCCTATAAGCTTGTTTTCCTCTGCTCTGAGCAGCCTTCAGCTGCTCTGAGCACGAGCCTGATGGCAGGGGAGTGATTTCTGGTGGGCCTGCAGCTGAAAGATCCCAAGAGCTGGGGCGTGGCCAGAGCACTATATAAGTTGCCCCTGAACACAATAAAGGGAGCATTCTTTTTTTTTTTTTTTTAAAAAAAGACTTATTTATTATGTATATAGTGTTCTGTCTGCACGTACACCTGCACACCAGAAGAGGGTGCCAGGTCTCATTACAGATGGTTGTGAGCCACTATGTGGTTACCGGAAATTGAACTCAGGACCTCTGGAAGAACAACTAATGCTCTTAACCACTGAGCCATCTCTCCAGCCCCCAAAGGGAGCACTCATAATTCAATGATGACCCGTGTCTCTGTGTGTCTTTGTGTGTTTAAATTCTCAGGCCCTTTCCCAGCTCGCAAACAGTCCCGTGGTGCAGGCTGTACACTACAGGCCCAGTACCGTAGTCCACACAGAGTAGCACGGAAGTTACATGCCAGGCTTGCTTTGTCTTCTGAGATAGGCTCCCACATATCCTGGGCTAGCTTTGAACTCAAGATCTTCAGTCTAGACAGTATCTTACTACCATACTTGTCCTCCTCACTTTAGTAACAGTTTCTTGCCAGAAACTCAATCAGTATCTATTTCTTATCCATGGTGATGAAAATGTAATTGGGATTTAGAAGAGTAATTTAAAATAATGAATGCAAAAAGCCAAGGATATACCACTATAAGAAACCTGGCTTTATCAACTTTCAAAAGAAAAAAGCACATCAAACCCTACCAAATGCTATCAAAGCCAGAGAGTGGTGTGCCCCTACAGACAAGCTACTCAGAAACCTGAGCACAACTGCTTGGATTCGGGAGTTCAAGGCCAGCCTGGGCAACATGGCCAAACCTAATATGTCAAAAAAAAAAAAAAAAAGGAACCACTAGCATAAAACAGCAATGTGAGTGAGTGAGCAAGCCCTATCACAACTGTTTGACAGAGTAATTCTTTACAGCCAGGTGCATGCCTTTAATCCCAGCACTTGGGAGGCAGAGGCAGACAAATATCCATGAGTTTGAGGCCAGACTGGTCTACAGAGTTCCAAGACATCCAGGGCTGTTACACAGAGAAACTCTGTCTCTAAAAACAAACAAAAAAAAAAAAAAAAGAAAAAGAAAGAAAGAAAAAGAAAAAATAATAATTCTTTAAGACACAAAACCATAAAGAAAAAGAGAATAGCAAGAAAATTTAAGATAGAAAAAAAAAAACTTATAAGGCCCAGAAAGGGCCGGGCGGTGGTGGCGCACGCCTTTAATCCCAGCACTCGGGAGGCAGAGACAGGTGGATCTCTGTGAGTTCGAGACCAGCCTGGTCTACAAGAACTAGTTCCAGGAAAGGCTCCAAAGCTACAGAGAAACCCTGTCTCAAAAAACCAAAAAAAAAAAGAAAGAAAGAAAAAGAAAAACAGAATCTTTAGTGATAAAATTGAGCAGTAAGCAGATTTAAATTTTTGAACATCAGAGAAAACTTGGCTGGAGAGAGACAGCTAAAAGCAGGCTTAAGAATTGGCGTAGAAGGGATCTTCTGTATTTTGTTTTGCTTTTATTGGTTAATAAAGAGAATGCCTTGGCCTGTAGGATAGGTCAGCCCTTAGGTGAGTAGACAGAACGGAAGGCTGGGGAGAAGGGAAGACGCCAGACGCCATGATGCTCCTACCCGAGATGGACATAGGTTAGACTCATGCCAGTAAGCCATGACACGTGGTGACACACAGACTATTAGAAATGGGTTAGTCTAAGATGTGAGAGTTAGCCAAGAAGAGGCTAGTGATAATGGGTCAGGCAGAGTTTAAATGAATACAGTTTGTGTGTAATCATTTCAGGTATAAGCTAGCTGTGCCGCGGCTCAGCTGGGGCACAGCCGCCCCTCATTCAACAAGAATAACTTAGGAACACAACCACCCACGAAGCTCTTCCTGCTAGGCCATCCCTACTGCCCTACTCTAGAGGAGCACTATGTGGAGGCTCATGCTCATCCTCTCAGCACTTGGCACTGTGGTAGCAGGAACGCAGGGAGTTCAAGGTCTGTCGGGGTTATTGAGAGACAACTCGCCCTGCCCACTCCACCTCATCCCCAGATAAATGGGGATTCCTTCCCTAACCAATAAAATATAAAGTCTTTGGATAATCTCATCAACCCAAGGAAGAAGGAAGTGAGGTTCTAACGTCATTTTCACCAAATGATCAGCTGAGAGCATCGCTGATGCAGCTTACAGTGACGGCACCAACCCACAGTGACGGGACCAACCCTGAGACCATCAGTCTCCCTCTCAGAATCAAAAGGGCCTCAGAGTCTAACCTGATATTTGAAAAAAAAAGTCTTTATTTGTCTGTTTTGTGGTGCTGGGGAAGGAACTAAGGTCCTCACACAAATATGAACACATGTTTACCACTTAGCTATATCCCAGCCCCAGTTTCCCCCTTTATCTTTAAGGGGCATGGTAGAATAGACCTATTATTTCAGCACTCAGAATGCTGAGCAAGGAGGACCTTTAGCCTAACAAGCATGCACTTACAGGAGCACATGCATGCACATGCACACATACACACATACACACACACACACACACACACACACACACACACACACGATGAAACGTCTTTCTAGGAACAATCCACCTAACCAGCAAGTAAAATAAGCTGAGAAAGTTCAGCCGAGATGCACACGTTTAAATGCTGCTCAGAACCGAAAGGACACATAAATAAGCACTTACTCAGAAACACGAAGAAGATTCTCTTTCCCTTCTTCCACAGAAATGCTGACATCACCTTTCACATGTTCCACTGCCAGCAGAGCTTCTAAAAATGACAGCATGAAAGATTTATTTCTCTTCAAAAACAAGGTAGTATTTATAACCTGAGTCACAGAGCAATAAGGATGAACCAACAATACAACATTTAGTCCTATAAAGTGTGACACCGCTACCCTACACACAGTAAAATCTAACCTTGGGGTCTTAGAAAAGTATCAAACCAGAATCTGTTGTCAGTACAGTTCAATCGCTTGTAACTGTGCCCGGCTTCCAGCTGGTGACACTGAAATCATTCCCTTCCTCCCCTAGAGGAGGGGAAAAAAGAATGGCGTCTGTATTTGAATACTATATGCTACGCATCATGCTGAATGCTTGACAGTCACACAGCTTTTAATCTCTTTACCAATCTCAAGAGGTGATACCCATTTACAGGAAGGAAGTTGAGGCTGGTGGAGGCTAATCGGCCAGTCCAGTGCCCTTGGCTAAACACAAAGGCGTCAGCATTTGAACGTCCTTCAGGTGGTTCAGATCTCAAATTCTACTAACACCTTGTAATGCTGTCTTTCAGCACCTAATACACTGAGTGAACCCAATCAGTCCTCTACCTCTTTATTTGGTTACTAAGATGGGCAGCTGGCACAGACGCTCGTTTCTATGTAAACACTATGTTCCACTGGAAGCAGGGCCCTAACAAGGAAAGCACAACAACGTGCAAGTCTTATTATAATAGAAAGGAAGTGTGCTGGTCTGTCTGTCTCACTCTGTAGTTATGTTGACTGTGGCTTCCATGTCAGTGCCCTGTTGAAATTAGGTTGCCCTAGTCACAGTATTAAGAAATGCGATCTGTACAGTCAAGCATGACACCTGTATCCCCAGCACTCTGGAGGCTGGGGCAGGAACATCAGGAGTTCAAGACCAACCTGGGATAATACAAGAAGCTCATTTCTGAAACCTAAAGAACAAGACTGGAGACACAGCTCAGCAGCACAAGGCTTGCTGAGCATGCCCGAGACCCTAGGTTCAATACCCAGAAAAGGATTAGGAAAAGATTAAGACACTGAGCAGGTTTGTGCCCTCTCAAGCACTCTCCCCTTTCCTCAAGGATCTGCGACAGCAAGACCACTAAAAATGACCCAATTCTCTTGGACTGTCCATCATCCAGAGTTGTGAACCAGTAAATCTCTACCCATTGCAATTACCCTCTCTGTGGTAGTCTCCTACAGTTGCACAAAGCAGACTAAGACAGCAAGGGATTTCTCAAAAGGTAACAAACTTTCAGGGTAATTCAAGTAAATAAGATACATTTTTAGCACATCCATAATGGAACCCTGTCTAGCATATAAAAAGAATGAACTATTGTTACAGGCAACACGATTAGTCACAAAAGCACTATCCTGTCTATAAAAAGATATATATGGCATGAGTCAATGGATACAAAATCCTAAAAGCAAAAACAAAATAACAAAAATCAGGTCAGTGGCACTAGATGCCAGGGAGAATTTTCTATAATGGAAATATTTGACATTTTGGAGGTTTATATACCACATGTCTGTACACATATACCATCGTACATGAAAACATACAACTAATACTGGTGAACTTAGGTATACGCAAGTGCCAAGACGACCAATTATAAATACAAAAGTACATACTTCACGTACATTTTGGTATGAATTTAACATGAGGAAAGTGCTGACACATATAAAAGAAAGTGTCGAGCTGGAAGGTCACCACTGTAGGCACATCTCAATAACCAAGTCAGGCAGGAAGCACCAACGAAGAGATGTGTGCATGGCTCCAAGTCCCTCTATTAAAATGCCTTTGGTTGAAAGGGAAAGTTCTGCTCGGGGAAAACTGGCAGGCAGCGCCTTAGGTGATCGAGACTGGAATGGGAAAATTAAAATCACACACCAACTGATGAGCTGCAGTGCAGAACAGGAAGAGTTACGCCACCCTTGCCCGGGATCCGGGATGGAAGCCTCTGACAACCCAAGTAAGGGAAACGTAAGGAAGAGGTTTGTCATCTTCAGAAGTCAAAGCTATTAAATCCAAGGAAAGGCTAATAAATCATTCCACACTTAAAGAAACCGGGCAAACCGGACATTAAGAGACATTAAAGTACAGACATCTCTAGCTGTTGGAACAATTAGCTTTACAACAATAATGCAGTCTGGGCATTAGGCAGCAGAGTTAGTTCTATCCGTGCCTGTATGAAGTTAGGTAGAGAGATCAAGTGCATGGAGATGAAGATGAAGTATTCTGGGCGGAGAAGCATCAAATATGCTGTCTGCTCTTAAGTAGGAGGGGGGGATAGTTCTAGTCTATGCATGCATCTTTAAGCTTGAATGCAGTTTAACACACACACAAATTACATGTCAAAAACAAAATCCTCAGAATTTGGGGCTGGAGAGATGGCTTAGTAGTTAAAAAGACTGGCTGCTCTTCCAGAAGAGGTTGAATTCCCAGCACCCATATGGCAGCTCACAGCTGTCTGTAACTCCAGTTCCAGAGGACCCACTACCCTCACACAGACATATGCAGGCAACCACCAATGCACATACAAATAAAAGTAAATAAATCTGTTCTAATAATCTTTATAATGCAATGTTTCCCAAAATATTTAATCTAATTTTATCGTTTAGAGATAATCTGATTGAATAAGTCATAATTTTTTTTAAATGAAAAGAAAAAGATGTAAGCAGAAATTAATATATGTTCTCTAATTGGCCTAGAGTTCAAAACAAAAACAAAATTTAAAACTCTCTTTCACAATACCACCAGAATGTGGTTCTGAGTTCTAAAGACACAGACCTAGGGGTTCCCAATGATTTTCAAGGCAGTTTACAAAAAAAAAATCCACAAACCAAAACAAACACTATCGCTTAGCTATGACCCGAACATCTAAAATGTGAAAGAACTTTCCTGTCGTCTCATTTGATTCTGGCAACCAGCACTGGACAGGTTCCTCCTTCCTTAGGATAAAACAAAACAAGAAGTTTCACTATAACCAGCAGCCAGGATTGAACTCAGGCCTCCAGGATTAACCAACGAGGAGGCCAACACTGTGCAGTGTGACAATCTAAGAATCAAATTCACTTGCAGAGCTCAGGGATTTCTGTCAGGTTAGTGTAAAGGCAACGGAACTAGTATGTTAAACTACTACCATTTAAAAACATCTCAAGTGGCTACTACATTCTATTTTTAGGGCTGGAGAATGTAACTCGGCAGAGTTAGAAGCAGAGTGCTTGCCTAAATGCAAAACTCTGCACACTAACACATGAATGTCTTCTCGTCCCCACAGGCTCAGACCGCTGTCAAAGTTGAGCATGTAAGAAATCTCATCAGCCTCCATATGGCCAATGATATTTGAAGGGCTGGGCTTCTAACATTAGGAGGCACTTCCGAGTCGACACCGCACACATCATGGTTAGATGATTTTGTGTAATTTCCCAAAGAAACAAAAAGACAGGCATCCTAAACTACAGAGCAATAGCGTTGGTCACTTTGAAAAATCAATTCCGAATGGAACGTGAGATGACGTTTACTCGGTCCTTTACTCCGACCGCGGGGTGAGTTGAAAGCCGGCCGACAGCATCGGTCCGCGCGTTCCCTGCGACTTTCCGCTGCTACTGCCTGCAACCAGAAGCAAGTGCTGACAGCAAAGTCTACCGTGTCCCCTTCAGCTCGACAACGTGCGGGAAAGTGGGGCAAGTGACTCCAGATCTCCTCTGAGAGGCGGGGAAGGGATGGGAGGGTCCAGATGAGGATAAGGAGACTGTTTAAAAGGACCTGACAGGCAGGCAGACGGGATTTTAGTTCCACTTCGAAAACCGACGGGAGCCTAGCGTCTCCCTGCCAGCGATCTCGCCCGGGACGGCGGCGGGGACTCGGGAGACGACGCCCTGCGTGGACAGAGGCCGGTCCCGGGGCGTGAGTCTCCCCCTGCGAGACCGCCACAGCCGCCGCACCTGCCCGCACCCGACGGCTGATGCAACCCGCGCACGTCGGTGGCGCGGCCTTACCGAGCGGAGGGTCTCCGGCGTTCACCGTGAGGCACAGCGCCGCCATCTCCAGGGACTGCGGTTTTCCTCGTCAGGCTGCCTTGCCGGCGGACGAAACACCGGGTCGGACTGGAAGCAAAAGAGCTGCAACGTGGGCCGGCGCCCAAAGCCACCGCAGCCTTCGCCCCGCCCCCAGGCCGCGACCACTAGTGTCATCGCGTACGGCGCGTACGGCATAAACAGGCGTCCGCCGAGGCAGCTTTCGCTCCGCCCCACTCCCCCGCCACGACTGCAGGGGCCTGGGCGCGCTACTTTTAGCGTCATCACAGCGCGCCCCACTCCGCTTAAAGCTACGTTTAGTGGCCGGCCCGCGAGTGCGGCCGTCACGGCAGGCGCGGCTTTCGTCATCACTGTGCGACGGCTCCGCCTTCAACCGCAGGCTCCAAAGGTCTTCCCGTAGCCTTTTGGCAGGGAGTCGGGACCCACGTGAGGTGCCACGCTGCTGATGAAAAGGAGGCGGACTTTACGACAGTTCGTCAAGCGAGGGAAGCCGGGGAAAGAGATGAAGTTGTCCTGGGACGGTGTCCCATCTCCCAGACTGTTACTGATGCACTCTGTGTACACAGAGGCAAAAGCTCTGGAAGAACACGTACAAAGTCGACGAGTTACAGCGGGGACAGGGGAACTTCGGTTTTTTCTTTTTTCTCCAAAAGAAAATATTTTGTGGAATTATTTGGAATCAGGGCTTGTGGTGCACGGCTAATACCAGCACCTGGGAGGAGGAATAGAAAAGAAAATTATGGACTGGCGGTGGTGGCGCACGCCTTTAATCCCAGCACTCGGGAGGCAGAGGCAGGCAGATCTCTGTGAGTTCGAGACCAGCCTGGTCTACAAGAGCTAGTTCCAGGACAGGCTCCAAAGCTACAGAGAAACCCTGTCTCGAAAAACCAAAGAAAAAAAGAGAAAGAAAAGAAAAATATGGGGAAGAGGGGGAAAAAAGGAGCCCCTCGCCATTCTTGTCTTCCCTGAGAATCAAGAATTCCTCCAGTTAACATCAGTAGTGAAGGCTGCCAACATCGCCAGTATTTCTTTTATATAGAAGTATCTTCGAATAAGGATGTTTAAATAAACCAAGTGGTGGTGGCGCACACCAGAGGCAGACCTGGTCTACAAGAGCTAGTTCCAGGACAGGCTCCAAAGCCACAGAGAAACCCTGTGTGGGGGGAGCGGGGAGATTTGGTCCTAGGAATGTATTTCAGTGACAGTGCAATTAGCGTCCATGAAAACAAGCAAATGGACAAACATCCTGAAGAGTTGTGTGTGAACCAGTAGTAGTAACCTGTAATCCTAGCACTGGGTGTCTGAGGCAAGAGGATTGCCAGAAGTTCAGCTCAAGGTCCTTTGAGCTCCTCAATAAACAGTATTTAAGGAAAGAAGTGTGTTTTTTTTTTAAAAAAAAAAAATACAGTTCTTTACGTATTTAAAAACAATGGTTAAGCCAAATGTGTTGATGAAGACAGGAGATCTCAGGTTCCAAGCCAGTCTGTCCTGTACAGAACATTTCAGATCAACCCTTACAATAGATAGATTAGATATTAATTCTGCCTCGGATGAACAAGCCAACAAAAATAACTACAGTAATGGTTAAAAGACTTACAAAGGGTTCCAAGAAACACTTATGGGCTGGGAGTTATGTCTAGAATCTCAAGGAGAGAACCCTGACTAGATTCTCAGCGGCAAAATCAAAACCATACTACCACCCTAATTTATCTTGTTATGGAGTGTACTAGGGAAACATTCTAAAGAATTTTCTAATTCATATTCTCTGTGATGGATGTGTTTGCCCAGGGCATTTTCCTAAGATTGAAGTTCAAGAGGCAGGACTGATTTCAGAAACCAGTACATATCTACTCTTACTTTCCAGTAACCTCGGTAAGATGTCTGTATTTTCATTAGGGAGACTCAAGCTTTACACGCAATTATAGGGTAGTTATTTCTTTGGGTCCCTGCCTCTGGACCACTACCAAAGATGGCTACGTTTATAGACAACCGCTCTGCAGAGTCAGCAAGGTACCTGTTACTACAATGGAATGAAGGGAAGCATGAGCCAGTACATTTAATGCCATTTGGTCCCTTCTGGTTTTATTTCTGCCTTTGACTCTCTCCCCTGCTCCGGAGTCAAACTCTTCTATAATTATCTTGGGAAAATTGGACCAAAGACAGGGACTTAGTAAATAAAATTACAGAATTCCATTATTTTGGACTAAGTTCCAGCACTTGGTTCAAAAATCAAAAGGGATCAGTTCTGCTGAAGTTCCCTGTCACATGCTAAAGGAAGCAGTTTATCCGACCTAAGAGATCAGAATTAACTATCTGCCAAATTTCCCTAACAGACCAATCTGGTTAGTCTGGTCCTGAGGTTCTCCTTGATTTAATACTTACAAAAAGACCCTTGAAATAACCTGTTGTTAATTCATCACTTACTTTTCTACCATTTATGTTCTCACCCTCCAAAGTACTGGGATGATGGCATTGCATAACACACAATTCTCATTGAAGGCTCTCCCCATGTAGTCCAGGCTCACCTGGACCCGGTGGTGCTGCTGACTCAGCCTCCGAGTGCTGTGACTACAGACCATGCTCAGCTTCATTTTGTTATTTTTAGAACCATAAAGAAGGACTTAGCCTATCCCAGCCTTAGTTTATAATACTTCCTCTTACTCATTTTACTATAGCCATAGTGGTTTGCTTTGTTTTCTTTCTCTTAGAGACGTGCCTGCTATTTCCACAGGGAACCAGAGATGCTCAAGACCACTCCCACAGGGTATTTAAACTGCCCTCCCAGAGACAGTCAAGTGGTTTTCCCCATCTCTTTTCTGTGTGCTCTGCCGCGCGGGGGGGGGGGGGGACACAGGGGCTAGAAAATCGTCTGGGAGCATTATATCCATTAAACCTGGACTTTCTCTAATTTAGTTTGATTTAATCTGATTTGGATTGCTGCACTGGTAGAGAGGTTTAGTGGGGTGTAGAAACTTCTCAGTGAGGATATGGCTTAGCTGGTAGAGCATTGGCCTGCTATGTACAAGGCCCTGGGTTCAATCTTCAGAACTGGG
Source organism: Dicrostonyx torquatus (assembly GCA_028555095.1). Classification (NCBI taxonomy): domain Eukaryota; kingdom Metazoa; phylum Chordata; class Mammalia; order Rodentia; family Cricetidae; genus Dicrostonyx; species Dicrostonyx torquatus. The sequence continues at coordinate 9,639,921 of JAQHUG010000006.1, read as the reverse complement.
GAAAAAAAAGTGAAAATCTATGTATGATGTCAGAATAGGACAGTGTGTTCAGACTTTTCTGTTAAAGACTGTAGGAGCCGGAGGCCAGGGAGAATCAGGACCAGAGAAGGCCACTGTACTCAGGAACTCCCAGCAGCTGTGGTGGCCTCTTTAAGGCCTGCACCAGATCAAACTGGTTACATTCCAGCACGGTGGGATGGGAGCTCATGAGACACCACTATGTGAGCCCCCACCACCATCTGAGGCGCTATTGACAGCCAATAGCTTCTGGGGAAGTAAGAGCTAGTTTTCTTCAAGTATGTAGACTCTACCAGGCTGACCATGCCTCCAGTGGATGGCCACATACTAGAGAGTACATGGGCTGCACAAGCTGGATTTGGTAGATTATTACAAAAAAAGGGAGGGGGGAGTGATGACGACAAGAGGTTAGGAAGTGGTGAGAGGTGGGGTGGATATGGGAGGAGTCACGGGAAGAGTGTGTGTTTGTGGGAGGCCTTGGGGATTATGATCAAAACACAGCCTTTGCCTTAATGGAATTTCCAAACATTAATACAAACTTTACATTTAAAGATAACATCTGTATTGCTCTAACAAGTGCCTGAAGGAAAGATTCCAAGGAGATAGGGGTGGGGGCTGCTGGGGAGGAGGACAGACAGAGCAGCTCACCTCATGGCAGCCAGGCAGCAGAAGCAGAACCTGTGCACTCCATCCTTCCCCTTCCCCTTTCTTCCCATCCAGGCCCTGTGTAGGAGATGGTGCCACCCACGCTCCTCTAGTCTAGTTCATCCTGTCTAGTCAAGGTGACAATCAAGCTAATGCAGGTTACATTCTCTCAGCAGAAGGAATAAAGGGTATTGCCCAGCTTTCCATGATAACAAGAGAATACGCTAATCCCCATAGTATTTATAAGTTTCAAATATTTTGAAAAGAAAATTATACACAATATGACAATCTAGGAGTAAATAAATTTATTTAAAGAAACTTTCCCCATGAATCTTCTCAACATAAATAACATCATTATATGCATTCTCAGTTGAAGTCAGAAATTTTAAAAATTACTGTGAAAAACAAACTAAAATTCTGGCACAATTTCAGATTCTAGGCCCTGGCTAGGGGCTGGTGGTAGTGCACACACCTTTGATCCCAGCGCTCAGAAGCAGAGGCAGGAAGATCTCCACAGAGGCAGCCTGGTCTACAGACAGAGTTCCAGGACAGCCAGGGCCACACAGAGAAACCCTGTCTTTTAGAAGCAGGAATGTTGATTGTACAAATGACTGGACAGTCATTTGGAACTAATCCTTTTTCATTTCTCCTCTGAAAAACAGTAACACTTGAGCCAGGAGTGGTGGCACATGCCTTTAATTCCAGCACTCGGGAAGTAGAGCTGGAGTGGTCTCTGAGTTAGAGGCCAGCCTGGTCTACAGAGCGAGTTCCAGGACAGCGAGGACACAGAGAAACCCTGTCCCAAAAAACAAAATGAAAAACAAAACCAAGCAAACAACAACAACAACAAAAGGACACAATAACAAACACAAAAAACCAAACAAAAATACCAAGACCACTTAAGACACTGAAATTAAAAATTATCCAGATGTCAAAATAATTGGTCTGGTTAGCTAGTTAACAAAACTAAATTCCTTTTTCTTCTCCGTTTTTAGGCAGTGTCTTGCTCTGTAGTGGAGGCTGGTCTTGAGGCCCTGGGCTCAACTAGTGGAATAGTAATAACTACCAGATGTGCCACCACACCTGGCTAATTGTTTTTTAGGGAGGAGAAATGAAAAATAAAATGTATTATATGCCTAAGGCATGAGAGTATTAGACCACATAGGTGAAATTCTTTAATCCCGTCTTCTATCCCTAACTACTGATCACTAAATCACTGGTCACCGATGAGTGCAGCTGAACTCTGATTGGTCAATCAGTTCTAAGAGGCTGTGAGAACCAAGTCCTCGGGGTGGGCGGGCGCGTGAAACAGCCCTTTACGGAGTGAGCGCGTTTTTGACAGACTCTGGCACTCGGCTTGCATAGTACTCGTAATTCCTCAGCGTGGCCAGGACTCCTGCGGAGTTCATGTGTTTCACCTCCTTGTCGTACTGGAGGGCGTTGCCATGGATGTCCGTCAGCTTCCCTGCAGAAGAACGGCACGCAGGGTTAATGAGTAGTGCGGTCAGGATGCTCCGGGCTTCATCTCTGGAGGACAGAATGGGGAGGACTGACCCCAGGGCTCACACTAAGCACGTTTCCCTACTGAACTATGTCCTAACCCACTCAAGTTATTCTTTAATGACGTGTACAGTGTTTGTCCTGGGGATTAAACCTACGGGTTCACGCACAGCAGGCAATCACTCTCCCACTGAGCTATATCTCCAGCTGTTCTTGTTTTTATTATTATTATATTATTTAATGACTTTGTACAGTGTTTGTCCTGGGGATTAAACCTACGGGTTCACGCACACCAGGCAATCACTCTCCCACTGAGCTACATCTCCAGCTGTTCTTGTTTTTATTTTTGAGAAAAAGTCTAAGTTGTCAAGGCTTGAACCTTTTTTTTTTCCTCTTAATTTATTCTTCTCTCATATATTATAATCGACCAGTCTCCCCTCCGTTTTTAAAACAAGATCTCACCATAAAGCCCTGGCTGGCTTGAAACTTATTGGTAGCCTAGGCTAGCCCTGAACTTGTAGTGATCTTGGCTGTTCCACCCCAATACTTTCTTTTTTTTTAACATTTTTTTTCTTTATTGATATTTATTGAGCTCTACATTTTTCTCTGCTCCCCTCCCTGCCTCTCCCCTCCCTCCTTCAACCCTTCCCCAATGTCCCTATGCTCCCAATTTACTCAGGAGATCTTGTCTTTTTATACTTTCCCATGTATATTAGGTCTATGTAAGTCTCTCTTAGTGTCCGTCCCAGTACTTTCTTGTCTCCCTCCTGTCTTTGGAACTAGAGACTGAACCAAGTGCCTCCTGTATGCCAAATGTGAGCTCCAGGACTGAACTACAGACCTATGCTCTTTCTTTCCTCTTATTTATTTCTTTAAAATATTTATTTATTCGACTTAGGGTTAGGAAAAAATATTTATTTTATGTATAGTGCTTTGCCTGCATGTGTATTGTGTACCACATGAGTGCCTAGTGTCCTTGAAGGTCAGATGAGGGCACCATATCCACTGGCATTGGAATTTCAGATGGTTGTGAGCCACACTGTGTAGATGCTGTGATCTGAACCTGAGTCCTCTGCAAGGACAGCCATTGGCTTAACCACTGAACCATCTCTTTAGTCATGTAATTGAATTTTTTGGCATTAATTTCTCTTACTATACAGTGTACTTCCCAAATGTTTTCTGTCTGTCTGTCTGTCTTAGTCAGGGTCACTACTGCTATGATGAAACACCATGACCAAAAGCAACATGGGGAGGAAAGGGTTTATCTGGCTTACTTTACCTGAATCACAGTTCACTGAGGGAAGCTGAGGTGGGAACTCAAAACAGGCAGGAACCTCTGGAAGCAGGAACTGATGCAGAGGCCATGGAGGGTGCCACTTACTGGCTTGCTCCCCATGGTTTGCTTGGGCTGTTTTCTTATAGCACCCACAACCACAGCCCAGGGGTGGCACCACCCACAATGGGCAGAGCCCTCCTCACCAATCACCAATTAAGAAAATGCCCTAAAGGCTTGTCTACAGCCCTATCTTATGGAGACATTTTCTCAGTTGAGGATCCCTCCTTTCAGATGACTTTAGCTTGTGTCTAGATGACATGAAACTAGGGCCTCATACAAGCCACCCTGGTGCTCTACCACAGGGGCCTCATACACGCCAGCCTGGTTCCCTACCATGGGGGCCTCATACACGCCAGCCTGGTGCTCTACCGTGGGGGGACTCACACACGCCAGCCTGGTGCTCTACCACAGGGGCCTCATACACGCCAGCCTGGTGCTCTACTGTGGGGGGCCTCACACACGCCAGCCTGGTGCTCTACTGTGGGGGGACTCATGCACGCCAGCCTGGTGCTCTACCACAGAGTTATAACTCTACCCTCATCATCTATTTTCTAACTTTTAAAGACAGGGTATTGTCTTTAAAAAAAAAAAATTCTCCCCCTCACTTCTATGTGTGTGTCTACGTGTATGTGTGTGTCTGTGTATGAGTGTTGGTGTAGGAGGGTTCGTCTGTATTTTGGGTTGCTTTCATTGGCCTGTAGGATAGGACACAGACCTTAGGTGGGCGGAGTAGACAGAATGGAAGGTGGTGAGAGAGAAGGCACTGCCAGAGACACCATGATGCTCCAGCCCGAGATGGACACTGGTTAGAATCATGCCAGTAAGCCACAACACGTGTTGATTGATACACAGATTACTAAATATGGGTTAGTTTAAGATGTGAGAGTTAGCCAAGAAGAGGCTAATGATAATGGGCCAGGCAGTATTTAAATGAATACAGTTTGTGTGTAATTATTTCGGGTATAAGCTAGCCGCTGCAAGACACAGCCCTCTCCTCCTATTACAACAGAGTGTGGCAGCAAAAGTCAGAGAGGGCATGTCAAAGCTGGAGTTACAGGCAGTTGTGAACCACCAGATGCAGGTGCTGGGAACTGAATTCACGTCCTCTGGCAAAGTAGAGAGCTCTCTGAGTTTCTAAACCTGGGTCATGTAATGAGTCCAAGGTGAGCCAGGGATGCACTGAGACAAACAGCAACAACAAATCAGAGTCTGATTAACTGTATGAAGATGACATCCCATTCTAACTAAAGACTCTAAACTAAAGAAAATTCAGTCTGTTGAAAACATCCTTGCTGACATAAAAATGATGGGTCTGGGCCGGGCGGTGGTGGCGCACGCCTTTAATCCCAGCATTCAGGAGACAGAGGCAGGAGGATCTTTATGAGTTTAAGATCAGCCTGGTCTATAAGAGCTAGTTCCAGCGCAGGCTCCAAAGCCACAGAGAAACCCTGTCTCGAAAAACAACAACAACAACAACAACAACAACAAAAAATGATGGGTCTGGACGAATCATCTCTAGGCTTCCCCCCAGCATCTGCATTCCAGACATCTCGGTGGAGAATGCTAGCTGAGGGCTGGAGAAATGGCTCAGCAGTTAGAAGCATTCATGGCTGCCCTGCCAGGGGATGTGGGTTTGATTCCCAGTAACCACATGGGAGGCTTACAACTGTCTGTAACTCCGGTTCTAGGTGATCCAAAACCCTCTTCTAACCTCCAAGGGCACCATGCATGCATGTGATACACAGACATCCATGCAGACAAACCATCCATACACATAAAATTACAAAAAAAAAAGATTATGACTGAAATATAATGCCTAGGACAATATAAAAACCCAAATTCTCCAGGACAACTGGACTCACCTCCCACAGCATGAAGGATAACTTCCGGGGCACAAGTATCCCACTTCTTACAGCCAGGACTTGCAAATACATAAGCAGAGGCTTTGCCTTCGATCAGCTGGATGACCTGTAAGGTGAAAGGGATAATTACCCCACCATGAAAAGACCGAGCTGCCCACGAGAGCTGTTGATGCCCAGTAAGGACATTTCATCAGTTCCTGTCACTCTTAGATTAAAGCCCTAAGCAGATTAAAATACACCAGCATCATAAAGAAATAAACCAGGTGAATAATAATAATACATGGTAATCAAAAATTGAACCAAATAAGCCACAGTCCATAGTCCGAGGTAGATTAAGTTTTCTCATTCACATGGTTTTTCTTTCCTACTATAAAAGAAATACACAGTCACTACTGGACAATCATTGTTTTTTAATTTCTAAGAAGCTGGCCATTGCTGAGTCACAGAGAGATGTTCAGTAGCACCACAATGGACCAGTCCAGCAGGTGCGCTGCGCTGGCTAGCCTAACAGAATTCTTCAGAGACTTCAGAACCCTTCCCCTACTCCTTCCCCTTGCTCCTCCCACTACTCAAATAGGAACCATTATTATTGACTGTTATTATTTGCTTTATTTGAGACAGAGGCTCCTGTAGCCCAGGCTGGCCTCAAACTTGATTTCTAGGCAAGGATAACCCAAACTCCTGATCCTCCTGTCCTCCATCTCCCCAGTGCTGAAACTCCAAGTATGCAGTACCACACTGGGCTGTGTTTTGTGTTTAACTGCCTTACTGGTGTCTGTGAAGACTGGACTGAACAGAGAGACCATTTTGGAGGAGGAGTCTTGCTCAGTGACAGTATACTTCAGAGTCAACGGGACATGTCCGCGGTACCTTGTTTCCTGCTCCCCCCACACGCAGCACGTTGTCAGGGTTCATGGCCGCAATGCAGTCTGTGACCAGCTTGTTGTTATGGGACCTGGTGGTCGTGATGATATGCTTCCCGGCGGGCACTTCTTTCAGCTGAAACCCAAAAGCACCTAAACCCAGGACTCCCCAGATGGTCCTGCCCAGCACAGCGTCAGGGCCTGCCTGTGTGAATGACAGCAAAGCTCACCGTCACAGGAGAAAGATGCCAGCTACAAAGGAAACCGTCAGTTTCACTTAGCTGAAGTTACCAAGTTTGTCATAATGGATTCATTTTTGAGTTACAAAAGCAAAAACATACAATGCTATAAAATATAAGAACAGTAAATAGGCAAATTTATCCTGATAATAATTTGATTATCCTCATTGCTGCTTTGATCAACAGTTTCAAAGAAGGGGGACACTTTTGTCCTGGGGAAAGTGACCTTCCTACTCTTTTGGAATCACCCACCAACCTGTTTAACTGAAAATAGCCATTTTTCAATGATATTGAAGTTCCAGGGAGTGTAACTGTGTACTAACCATTGTGAGAGTGCTGATGTAATGGTTTCATTATTTAAGGGACAATAGGGACAACAGGGAGGATGCATTTTGCTGCCATCGAGACAGAGCAACCACACAAGCTGACACTGCAGAAGGCTGTGGACAGTGGAGACTGGGCTGAGATGTAACGATAAATGGCTCAGGAGAACAAAGAACAGCACAATCTCAGGATCTGCATCTTCCTTTGTGGAGTTGAGATGTTTCAGCCACATTGCTAAATACACAGTTCATGTAGATAAACATAGCTTAGAAAAAGGAAAATTGATGCTAACACAAGAAGTCCAAACTCAACAGTTTCCTATCAGCCGGGAAGGCATGCAATTCATTCAACAAGGGTGTGTCAGGACCACACCAAGGTCTGTGTGCCTGCATCAGCCCGCCCAATGCTCAGAGCAATGCCATGTTATTATCCTTAGCAATGAGGTTTACAATCAGTTGATAAACTGACCAAGGAGCCCAGGAAGTTCCTCTCAAAAGCCAGTTCACCTGCATTCAGAGCTCCTCTTGTTTCATTTTATTTTCGGAGACATGGTCTCGCTATGCAGCCATGGCTGACTTGGCACTGTTTATTGACCAGTTTGGCCTTGAAAAGACTTCATTCATTCACTTGAGACAAGGTTTCTCTATATAGCCCCAGCTGCCCGGAACTCACTAAGTCAGGCTGTCCTGGAACTCATCGAAGATCCACCAGCCTCTGCCTTCTGAGTGCTGGGATTAAAAGTGTGTGCCACCACTGCCTGGTGAAAAGACTTATTTACATGTATGTATATGTACTATGTGTGCCTCAAACTAGAGTTCCAGATGGCCATGAGTGTCATGTGGGTGTTGATAACTCGACCTGGGTTCTCTGCAAGAGCAGCAAGTGCTCTAACGGCCAAGCCTGAGAGCTTGCTCCAATTTTGCTTTGCATTGTTGTTTTGATATGGGGTCTCACTGCGTTGTTTTGATATGGGGTCTCACTGCGTTGTTTTGATATGGGGGTCTCACTGCATTGTTTTGATATGGGGGGTCTCACTGTGTTGTTTTGATATGGGGTCTCACTGCGTTGTTTTGATATGGGGGTCTCACTGTGTTGTTTTGATATGGGGTCTCACTGCGTNTGTTTTGATATGGGGGTCTCACTGTGTTGTTTTGATATGGGGTCTCACTGCGTTGTTTTGATATGGGGGTCTCACTGTGTTGTTTTGATATGGGGGGTCTCACTGCGTTGTTTTGATATGGGGTCTCACTGCATTGTTTTGATATGGGGGTCTCACTGTGTTGTTTTGATACGGGGGTCTCACTGTGTTGTTTTGATACGGGGGTCTCACTGTGTTGTTTTGATATGGGGGGTCTCACTGCGTTGCTGTGAATGACCTTGAAATGCTGCTGCTGCCTTAGCCTTGGAAGTACGCGGGACTACAGGTTAGTGCCAGCCACTGTGTCCATCAAAGTGGACGCTGGGTAGCCTGAGCTGACTTGTCCAATGCTTTCCAAGTCATCGCTTCTTTGTCCTAGAGAAGTGTATTGGTACTTCCAGGGTGAAATCGGCTTATGCTGTAGGCTGTGTGACCTTGGAAGCAGAGTCTGGGGTAGGGGGTGGTTGTCAGGGAGCACGTGCGGGATCAGCACCTGTAGAAGGAAACTCTGTGGACGGGGGCAATGGGCTGCCATACGGCTAGGTGTCAGCTCTACCTGCGACTATGGGGGAGCACCCGAGCTCAAGCTGCTCTTCAAGTGGCTCCAAACCCGACGGAAACGCCAGGCCTTTGCACAGCTGTTCTTCCTGGTCCTGGGAGACAAGACTGCTCTGGGAACGACCGTGATGTCTCTTCACAGGGGAGGCATTCCCTGAGGAGGCTGACTGTTGACTGGATTTGCCTCCTGCCACGGAGCAACAGAGGAACCCAAACCAAGTACTAGCGGCTTGGAATGTCGGAGGGCTTCCTCTTCCCGCCTGATTCCACCGCAGAACTAGCGATGGCAATGGCAGCTCTAGACCCTCAGCAGGCCTTTGCCTGTATTCGACATTTAGAAAGTAGAGGCAGAACTGTTTGTTCAAGACAAACCTGGGTTACACAGTGAGTTCTAGGCCAGTATGGGAAACACAACGAGAGCCTATTTTAAAAAGAACCAGCTGGGTGGTGGTGGTGCACACCTTTAAACCCAGCACTTGAAGCAGGCAGATCTATGAATTCGAAAACAACCTGGTGCACAGAGTGAGCTCCAGGACAGCCAGGGGTATGTGGAGAAATCCTGTCTCAATAAGCAAACTAACAAACAAAAAAAATTAAAGAGAGTTGATACTCCTTTGTGAATGACTGTGAAGACAAGAGGACGGGCCTGAGGACCTGGCGTGCTGTTCTCCCTGGGCTCCTGATCTCAGGTGTCCTGTTCTTTCTTGCAAGGATTCCACAGGAAGGTTAGCGTTTATCCTTCCAAATGTGGGGTCACTGTTAATTCTGGTTAAGAAGATAGCTCCAACATAAAGACAGACGGAGTTTCATGGTGTTTTCACCAGTCAGTACTTACTAGAATCAAAACTTAACTTTCAGTTCTTCAGCTCTTTACCGTGCTAAGACAGCAATAGAGAATAAAGCTAGGGCTTGGAACTCACTTTGAATCCCAGCTCTGCTGTTTACCCAATGGGTGACATTGACACGTTCAGTGCTTCAGTTTTCTCCTTTTCTGTGTGTGTATGTGTGCGTGCACAAACATACATACACATGCACGCGCGCGCGTGCGCACACACACACACACACACACACACTCTTAGGAACTGAACCCAGGGCCCTGCTCTTGCCAAGCAGGAACTCTACCACTGACCTACATCCCACCCCCCTTACTTTTTATTTCGCGACAGTCACACTTTGTTGCTGGCTGGTCCTGAGTTCCTTCTGTTGCTTAGGCCTCCCCAGAACTTGCAACACTCTTGCCCCAGCTTGAGAATCTGGGATTACAGGCCTGCACCACAGGCCACTTAGTATCCCTTTCCTTAGTATGGACGTAGCCATTTCCTTACGGTGTGCGGTGAGTAATAGAGATAATGCAGGTGAATCCTGAGCACGGCGGCACAGCGGGAGCCCGCAAACCAGCACAGCGCGTGCCCGTAACTTCAGCTCTGATGAAGGCTACGCATCTTCAGTCTCAAATACCAGCAGCAGCCAGCCTTTCAGCTTCTATTTGTTGCAACACGTTTTCAGGCTATCAGGCAAAGAGGGCGAAGAGGATACATACAGCACAGGGAGACGAAAGAAGAGGTGCAGAACAGGAGGAAATGAACCCGCTCACAGGACGGACCGGGTGCCACAGTGCCTGCCTCTTTCCTCCCTAGCACTGGAACCGAACCCTAGCTGATTCTCACCTTCGCTTCATTCCTCTGCTCCCTCAACTTCTCCTTTTCATTGCTCTGTGGAAAACGAATACAAGTTTTCTAGTCTCAGAAATAAAGGATGAAAATCATCAACATTTCCTAAGTACTTACAGGTCTATTTTTGATAAAAGGGGCCATGCATACCCCTTTTCTATGAATTAAATACCCTTCCTTTAAGGAACAGGGTTAAAAGTCACAAACCCGTGCCCAAGTGTACTGCAGCCTAGACAGCAAAGCCACATTGCCAAGATTAACACCCAAGTACTTCATTCTGACTCAGCTAACAGTGTAGAGCTCCCCTGGAAAACCCAAGACATAAATCGAATTTCTAATCCCGTAAGCAGCAGGAATAAACAAACTTACATCACGCCTAAATAAGAAGTCTGTTCTCGCATCAGACATTCAGAAGAGATGGCCCCCACTCTGCTTAGTCTGTTTTCCAAAGTTCATCAAGTCCACTTTAATATGAAACTTTAAATATTGTATTTCAATAATTTCTTTAAAATCTAGCAATATATCTTGCCCTGGAATTATACTGGTCCCTTGTTTGTAAAGGAGATAGCGTCTCCGAAGTACAGCAGGAAGTCAAAAGCAGGTTGGAAGAGAGGCGAGTGAGAGGAAGGGGCTATGAGCATCGGTGGCTGGCTACCTGGGCCGACAGGGACTCAGGTGCTGTGCAGCATCACCTGGGAAGCCGCATGGCCAGCATCTGTTCTTTGTGGACAAGTTTCATATTTTTTTTTTAAAAAAGACTATTTATTTATTTATTTCGAATACAACATTCCTTCCATGTATGCTATGCACCAGATCTCTTTATAGATGGCTGTGAGCCACCATGTGGTTGCTGGGAATTGAACTCAGGACCTCTGGAAGAGCAGTCAGTGCTCTTAACCTCTGAGCCATCTCTCCAGCCCCGTAGTTTCATATCTTCACTGGGCTTCAAGGACCACCTGTAAGCCAGGTGTCTTGATGACCACACTAATCAAGAGCCAAATGGGTAATTTCCAAACCATTGCAGCTGAATCACAAATATACAGAGAGAATAGTGCACTCTGTCTATTTAGCCACATTCACATTCCTGGCCCCCATACCCTCAGAACGTTCTAGTTCAACAGGTGAACAGCAGCCTGGGAAGCTGTACCTCGAGAAATCCCGCCCCCAAGTGGCTCCTTGTGCAAATGAGCCAGTGAGTGAGATGGCAGCTGGACTGGATAGCGTCTGGACTCATCTGACACTTTAATTATGTCGTTGGCAGCATACCTGGTAGTTGTAATATGGCTGGTTGATGATGCCTGCAATGGCCTTTCCTTCATAAGCAATCCCAATAAGAACTGTTACATTGTCAAGAAGACCTGGGAAGGAAAGAATTAAGTACGTCACTCTCTCACATTACGGCTTACCACCAGTACATCAAACAAACAGCTACTACTCTATTATTATTATTATTAATTTTTGTTTTTTCTCAGACAGGGTTTCTCTGGAACTCCTTCTTTACACCAGGCTGGTCTTGAACCTTGATCTCTTTCTCTCTCTCTCTCTCTCTCTCTCTCTCTCTCTCTCTCTCTCTCTCTCTCTCACACACACACACACACACACACGTGTACTCTCCCTAGAGTACAAATGCATGCACCATACTCAGACACCACTCACACACGAATCCATCTGTGTGCCACATACACACATTCATGTGTACACACATGCACATGCTCTCACACAGACACAATCACACAGTACATATGCATCACACACATACACATGCTGACACACAGTCACACACACACTGACACACAAACCCTCACACAGTACTCATGCGTGTACCGCACACTCACACAGTACACATGCATGCCACACACACTTTCTCACACACATCCTCATAGTATGTATGCACATTCCACACATACACACTGAATACATTCAGTAACTACCATTTGATCTCATCCGAGGGCCACCAACAGTTTCTCCGGCAGTTATAAGACATCTCCTTGAAACTGGGGACCAATAGAAGAAAACCTATGGTGGTCTTTCCTGGGTGTTACTGTTGTTTTGAGCTCGGTCAGGCTGGCCTCACAATCTTCCTGCCGCGGTCTCACACGCTCTCTGTGCAGATCTTTGTTTCAGAAGCACAGCTCCAGGCCTTCAAACCCTACATCTGGCTCTGGGGTCCTTCTGACTCTTCTGCTTTTCTGTGTAGACTAGGTCTGACTCTGGTTCAGGCTGACCCCGGACTCACTACCTACCTCCCCCAAGCTGGCCTCAGACTCAGAGCAGTCCTCCTGCCTTTGTGCACTAAGATTACAGGTGTGAGCTATCACACAGCTTCTCCTGCCTTTAATGCCTCTGGTTTTAATTCAATGTTTTCTGTTTTTCTCACTTCTGGTAACCTCAGATGAGGGGAGAGGGGGTGGGGTGGGTTTCTATGGGACTGAGATGAGGGAGGAGTGAGAGGGGTGCTGTGGGACCAGGTGAGGTGGAGCCGGGGCAGCACAGTTGGGCTCAGCATTTTTCTAGCCCATCCCTGGGGTAAGAAGGTTTACAGTGATGGTCTCTCCCCTGCGGGGACCTTGGAGCTGGAGCTGGTAGAGTGTGTGAGGCAGCATCTGAAGATGAACTCTTCTAGGAGTCACTCATGCGTGACAACAGGAAGAACACGGCAGCTCTTCATCTGACATGGGAACAGGACACTCATGAGCAGCCTTGCCTCAGCTACACGTGTGGCCGAGAGATACTGACCTTCAGTGTATTCCTTGGTGCCATCTAAGGGGTCAACCCAAACCACAAGCTGCAAAATAAGAATGGGAAAAAAGAGAGGAAATATCCATACCAAGTACGTAAAATTCAGAGAGAACTACTAGATGAAAAGCACCCCCTTTTAGTATGTTTGAACACATGATTATAGGTGGCTTAAATCAACATCATCAGCTTTGTGACCAAAAAAGAAACCCAACAGGGGGGCTGGAGAGATGGCTCAGAGGTTAAGAGCACTGACTGCTCTTCCAAAGGTCCTGAGTTCAATTCCCAGCAACCACGTGGTGGCTCACAACCATCTGTAAGGAGATCTGGTGCCCTCTTCTGGCATGCAAGCATACATGGAAGGAATGTATTATACATAATAAATAAATATTAATATAAAAAAAAAAAAGAAACCCAACAGAACAACCCCGAAGTTTCCTATTCATGGAGTACGGCCATTTAGAGCGAGCAGAAGGCTGGCTGAAGAACCTGCCATGTTTTCAATCAGTCGATAAACGCTGGCTGTCACACTAAGCACAGTGTCATGAACTCATGTGTCACCATGCCAGGTCTCTGTGTGTGATGATTTAAAACATAAATAACATAAATAACCGTGTCTCAAACAAAACAAAAAAGGACACATCACAATACCCTAAGGAAATGGAATGGCTCATAAAACGGGCTCTAGACTAAATGAAAAATCCCTCCTGCTTAGGACGTTAGCACACTCAGAATAGCCTCACATCCGCACGCAGTAAGCTGGGTCTGAATCTCTGAGGCTCCTGATGTCATGTCTCATTATCTTTTTATCCCTCTTCCCACAGAATGGAATTTCTTCCTCATAGCAATGACTAAGTGCAATGTTAATAATTTAAAACTAGGATCCCCCAGAGCTGGAGTTACAGGTAGCTGTTGGCCGCCCAGTGTGTTTGCTGGGAACTGAAGCTGGATCCTCACCAAGAGCAGACATTGCTCTTAACTACCATCTCTCCAGGCCAAGTGAGAAGACCTTTATTGTTTTCTAGAATGGCTAGACCCCTTGTCCACACAATGCTTTGTTGCCAAATCTACTGAACAGCAAAGAAGACTTTCTTACTGAAAATGCTTTTCATAATGGTCTCAGAAGGCAGAGCAGAGGAGACCAACAGGAAGAGGACTGTGAGTGGGGTCGGCCATGCATCCGTGTGGTCCTACTCCTTCTGCTGACTCTGACTGCCACTCCTTTGTAAGCACACGCTTTCCCTCTTACAGACAAACTGCAATCCCTTCACAATGGCAAGAGACGCAGACTAGCAGAGTACAAAGCATGAAGATGGACCTTACGTCTTCCTCTTTGATAGCACTGTACTGCGCCGGGCACGGCTGCTTCAGGATTTCCTCCCACTGCCCGTCTTCAATCAGCTCTTGATCCACTTCCCCGGGAGGCAGATCCTGCAGCACAGACAAGGTGACACTGCTGAAACTGTCTGTTCCCACAACGCATTGTGTCCCTAACACAAATGCAGCAGCTGGGGTCCTATCCATGCCTGCTTGCCTCTCTGCCCAGAGCTTTTATGCAAACCTGGTGTAACACTAGCAGGAGCTGGAGGAGATGAAGTGAGGAACTAGGATTTCCCCAGGAGCTGCCACCCTGAGCTTGAAATGCGAGCACCAGAAAGGGGCCTCCCCCACAGAAAATTTCACAGCTCTGATGACTTAACCTCACAGCTGGATCCTAGCTTCATTTAAACCATGATTCAGGAACCATCTAGAAGGAACCCAAAACCCTTCCCACTTCCCTGTCTAATATTGTTCACAAATCCATTTTCCTTTACACATTTCTGTTTCCCAATGTCTTTTGGAACGCTGGGATACTAAGGCAGAGGGTTAGGAACCTGGGCGTCTAATCACAGGAGGACTTGGGATGCGGCTCAGCAGTTTGGAACGCGGGATACTAAGGCAGAGGGAGGAACCTGGGCGTCTAATCACAGGAGGACTTGGGATGCAGCTTAGCAGTTTGGAACGCTGGGATACTAAGGCAGAGGGAGGAACCTGGGCGTCTAATCACAGTAGGACTTGGGATGCGGCTCAGCGGTTTGTTCAGCAGCTGCCCAGCACGCGCGAGACTGGGTATAAACTTGAGCACCCCAAAAAGGGAAATGTGAGCGAGGATAAAAGAAAATGACAACAAAAGTCTTCTCATGGAGCCCAGTACACCCGTAATCCCAGCACCCAACTGACCAAAGCTGAAGAATTCAGGGCCAGCCTGGGCTCCATAATGAGACCCTGTCAAAGAAACACCAACACTAAAATTAGAAATAAGCCAGGGCCATCAATACAGTGTTTTAGTCTGAGAGCAACAGGGCAAGAACAAAGAACATAAGCAGGAAGTGACGAAGTCAGTGCATTCCTATCTGCAGAGAAATGATGCTTTACATGTTTACATGGCAGACCCTAACGGTTCCACCAGAAAACTCCTAAAACTGATCAACGCTTTCTGCAAAGTGTCTGGATACAAACAATGTGATATATATGTATATGATACATATATACACATACATACACACACACACACACACACACACATATATATATATACACACACACAGACACACACACATATATATCTCAGACAAACTGAGGAAGAAATCAGGGAAACAATCCCATTTATAGGAGCCTCAATAAATAAGCAAAATATCTGAGAGGAAACCTAAGCAAGGAGGTGAAGGATCGCTATAAATTTAAAAGCAAATCCCAGGCCTGGTGGAACAGGCATTTAACTCCAGCACTTGGGAGACAGAGGTAGGCAGATCTCTATGAGTTTGAGGCCATGCTGACCATACTGAGTTCCTAACCAACTAAGGCTGCACAGTGAGATCCTGTCTCAAAAGATCAAAATCTCTGAAGAAAGAAATCAAGGCAGAGGTTAGCAGATAAAAGGCCTCTCATGCTCATGGATTGGTAGAATTAATGATGTAAAAATGACCATCTTAGCAAAAATAATATACAGATTCAATGCAATCTCAATCAAAATCACCATGATTTTCTTCACAAAAATAGAAAAAAAAAATCTTAAAACTCAAATGGAAACACCAAAGAACCCAGACAGCCAAAACAACCCAGAGTAAAAAATAACAATGCTAGAGGCATTACCATACCTGATCTCGTCATACCATAGAACAACGGCAACAAAATGGGCATGGTACTGGCACAAACACAGATGTGTAGAGCGTGGAATGGAACAGAAACCCCAGAATAAGCCCATACAATTACAACCACCTAATTTTTGACAAAGATACTTAAAATACACTCTGGAAGAAAGAGCATCTTTGAAAAACAGTGCTGAGAAAATTGGACGTCTACATGTAGAAGAATGAAACATGATCCTTCCCTCTATCCTTGAATAAAAATCAACTCCAGGGGGTGAACTGCTGGCTAAGCAGGTGAGAACAATGGTTGCTTTGCAGAGGATCCAGGCTTTATCTCCAGGACCCACAGGGCAGCTCACAAGCATCTATAATTCCAGTTCCAAGGGATCTGATGCCCTCTTCTGGCCTCCACAGGTAAAAGGCTCATATGTGAAGCAGCAACACTCAGGCAAGCAACAAACACACCGCAAAAACACTTTAAAAAGTTCTGCACAACAGTGGTGATGCACGCCTTTAATTCCAGCACTCAGAGGCAGAGATAGGAAGATCTGAGTTCAAGGCCAGCCTTGATTACAGAGTGAGTTTTAGGACAGTCAGGACTATGTGTCAACAAACAAATAAATAACAACAAAAATTGGCTGTAGAACCGAACAGAGAATTCTCAAAAGTATTACAAATGAATAATAATTATTTTTAAAAGTGTTCAACACCAACAGCATAAAGGAAAATAAGAATTAAAGCTTTGAGATTCTATCTTGTCCCAGTTAGAATGGTTATCATCAAGAAATTAAAAGACAATAAATGTTGGTGAGATGTGGAAAAAGGAGTACTTATTCACTGTTGGTGGGAGTGCAAACTGGTGCAGCCAGTATGGAAACTGGTGTGGAAACTCCTCAAAAAACTAGAAAGAGAACTATCATAGGACCCAGCTGTCCCTCTATAGGACACAGCCAAAGGCTTGGCATCTCACTGCTGAGAGCCAACTCCTCCGGTTCCTGCTATTCTGTTCACCATAGCTAGGGAGCTATGTTTTTTTGTTTTTTTTTTTTTTTTTTATCAGATGGTCTTTTATTGAAATATTTTCTCTTGCTGCTTCTTAGCTAGCTGGGCATTCCACAGCACCACTGTTGATGTCATCAATGATGTCATGAGGGTGGCGCCCATCCACATTGCAGCCCACAGACTGTGCAGTACCCAGGATCTCTTTAATAGTTCCAGAAAGTTCTCTGGCTAAAGACCTATGTCGCATCTGCCGGGCAATGTTGACGATTTCGTCAAAAGTGATATTTCCACTGTGTTTAATGTTCTTTTGCTTCTTCCTGTCTCTTGGTGGCTCCTTGAGGGCTTTGATGATCAGGGCAGAGGCAGAGGGCACCACCTCAATCTGGGCCTGTCTGTTCTGGATGGTCAGTTTCACTGTAATCCTCAGGCCTTTCCAGTCACCGGTTGCCTTGGCAATATCATCACCAACTTTTTTCGGAGACAAACCCAGGGGGCCGATCTTGGGGGCCAAGGCGGATGTGGCGCCGACCTCACCTCCGGTGCATCTCAGGTACACGACTTTGATCTCGTTGGGGTCGAACTTGGGCGGCATGGTGGAGGCGGCTGGTGTCAGATGAACCCGGATTCGGGACGACCGAAGAAAGTTGCACCGTTGCCTCCTCCGAGCCGAAAACCGAAAGGCGGGAGCTATGTTTTTTTAAGTTGGAAGGGAGATAACCTACATGGCTAGAAACTGCTCCCCCTTAAAACTATAGCTTATTAAAAACTCCAATGCTATGTGTGGGGCAACTCCTTAGAAGTTAATCAGCGAGGTCCTAGTGGTCCCTTAAACAATACAGGCACCCGTCTTTTGTCTTGTTTGTCCACTAGAATTAGATGATGAGACCTTACTGCTGAGGTCACCACACACTGTGGTTGCATGATATAGAGAAGTCAAGCTAGAAATGATTTGGAGACCCGCTGACCAGCTTTCATAATGCTAGAGGGTACTATGCAGGCTGCTGTGAACCCTACAAACTACAGTACTAATATGTCAAGCAAGATGTGCTTACTTGTGCAGCAGTGGCACGACTGTTATAGGAGATAACTACCACTCTTGATAGAATCTGAGGTCTGCTCCACTGGGGGGCAGGGGGATCCATGCTTAGAACTGTAAACCTACTCAGTGTCTGGAAATGCACTCAATAAGAGGGGAGGTCATAAGCCCTATTGGGGAATTAAACTCTACGGCTTTACCAAATTCATAGTGTCAAACCACCTTATAAACTATATGTTTATTCCCATGGCCAATTCCCATTCTTAGCTTTAATCAGAAGCTTCTCTTTCTAGTGATCTCTGATGAAGAGACAGACACAATAAGACTGGCTGAACAATAAGACTAAGTGACCGTTGACTGCTCAGCTCTAGAAAGGACATTTATACCATCCCCTCTAAGGTTCTTGAAGCTCTGCGGGAGATGGGGTAGAAAGACTGTAAGAGCTGGAAAATATGGAACAGGACTGCAAATACACGGTCAGTGCAATCATGAACCCTCAAGTACAGAAGACTGCACGGGGTCTGAAGAAGAATGGGCCCATCAACGGTCAAGTACAGAAGACTGCACGGGGTCTGAAGAAGAATGGGCCCATCAACGGTCAAGCAGAGATGGAAGAGACACACAGGGGGCCCTCTCCTTACAACTGAACTATTTCCTGCAGATAGATTCAGGGGCCGGGGAAGCCGCTGCCTCCAGTTGTAGACCACAATTAAACGGTCACACAAACAGCACTGGTCAAACTCAATGGGATACAAAACCAAACCACATCATGTATCTGGGAAAGGGAAAAGTGAGGGGGTTGGAAGGGGTGAGAGGAAAATTCAAGAGTGTGAGGAGTAACTGGAATGTATCATACACATGAATTAAATTGTCAAAGAACTTAATAAAAAACAAAAACAAAATATATCTTTTCTTTCCATTATAATTATGCAAGTCTGACTTCTGAAGTAAAAGACCAACAAACAACAAAACCTAAACCCGTTCTATCTCAAAGTTCCAGAACTATGCCGACTCCTAAAATTTAACTCTTGATGCTGGGGCTCACATCCAGGGCCTCACATATGGGAGCCACATGGTCATCTTACTGAGACGTCCTCCCACCTTAGAATCTCACGTACCGTAGACAGTGCTCTATCACTGAGCCTACCTTATGGTTACAAAGCTGCATGGTCATTACAATGGTGACCACATCTCCCATCACTAAGAATGGAAACTTAGCCAGAAGTGGACCAAAAAGGTGTCAAATCAGATTATCTCCTCTGAGGAATATGATCTCTTTTGTGTTCAAACACCAGTTCCAATGCGATCACTGTGGCCATGACGTGATTCAATGGCACGTCAGTTATGAATCATCTTAGTACAGTAACTCTTACCTCCTCCCCTATAATTGTGAGCTTAGGGAACTTCCGTGCCAGGGAAGAGCATATGCTCATCTGTACCAAGCGGTCTGCTTTGGTCTGCAGGTCTGTGGCTGAGGTCTGTAATAGAGAATGTACAACTCAAGAGAAATACAATTAGGGATAAATGGTCTTCTAAATCCCAAGTGCACAGTAGCCATATAATTTATACTATATGTTCAAACTTTAGATTCGTGGACCTTAACCTCAAATGAATCAACTGGTTGTATGCTCCACAGCTTCTCAGAGAATTAACAGCTTAACAGCCATTACGACTGGGAAGTGAGCTGGGTGGTGGTGACGCACGCCTTTAATCCCAGCACTCGGGAGGCAGAGGCAGGCGGATCCTTGTGAGTTCGAGACCAACCTGGTCTACAAGAGCTAGTTCCAGGACAGGCTCCAAAGCCACAGAGAAACCCTGTCTCAAAAAAACAAAAAAAAAAAAAAAAAAAAAAAAAGACTGGGAAGCGAAGCTGGGTGGTGTTGCATGACTGTAAGCTCAGCATCTGGGAGGCTGGGACTGGAGGACTGGCATAAATTTGAGAACAGCTTGCACTACAGCGTGCAACAAACACTAGATAAATAAAAGTAGTTTAGAAACACAGAGCGTATAGTCAGTATTGACGGAGACAAACCGCAGACCTTGCACATGCCGGGCGAGCACTCTACTACTGAGCTACATTCTCAGCTCCACAATGGTTCAAGTTTGCAAAGGTGCTTTTAAATTATTTGGAATATTTTCTCCTCTAGTTGAGAAATTCTTTTCTAAGATTGTAGTTACCAATCTTAAACCTTCTTCATAGGCTAAGAAAGGCAAGAAACTACCAGTGTGCTGCTACATATTTTTTTATAATCTCATACTTGAAAAGCAGAAGCAAGAGGTTTGCCGGAAGTCCCAGGCCAGCCTGGTCTACATAGTGAGTTCCAGGCCAGCCCCCATAAGTCCTGTGCCAGCTTGGTCTACATAGTGAGTTCCAGGCCAGCCTTGACAGCACAACAAAACCCTGTCTTAAAAATTAAAACAAACAAAAAAATAAATTTACATTGCTTCAAAGTAAAGCTAAATACTCTATATCATCAGTATATGAAGAGGGTCCTTTATAACTTCCCCCACTCATCCTTGTAATCAAGAGGCTCTGAAGATGATTCATTAATACATTAGAAAGAATTTCTGGGTTTTTATTGGGGAGGGGCATGGTAAGGATGGAGATGGAGCTGAGGTAAAGTCTCACATAGCTCAGGTTGGCCTTGAACTTCTGAACCTCTTGCCTTCATCTCCCAAGTACTGAGACAATGCCTTCTGCACCACATGTGGCTTTTATAGCTTTGAATAAGAAAAACATATTTAAACATCAGATTTTATCAAACCATTTGCCTGGTTTTGCATGCAATAGCTCAGGCAGGACCTGTTCTGGAGGTGGACTTCAGGCCGAAGACCCAGTCATATACACAAAGATCTTGGATGTGGGAGTCATTTTCAAAGCAGATACTGAAACTGAGATCTTGAGATCTCCACCATTTTACCTGTTAGTTAGTCTAGATTATGACATTCTTTACCTACTATGAAGAACAAGAACCCATGACTGCAGGAACAGACATGGTCTGCAGTACCTTCTGCACGATGCCCAGGTCTCCTTCAGCAATGACACACCTGACTATGGTTCCTGCCTTCTGAGCGATAGAATACGCTGAGGCTACCAGTCGCATCAACACAGTGTGGCTGGAAGCCATGATGAGCCTGGAAGGAAAGGAGAAAAAGGGTTTGTTACTTTAGCGACCAGCTACTAGTTTCAATTAATTGAATTCAAGACAACGCATATTTACTGAATGCCTTGGGTTGCCTCAATTAACTGCATAGGGTCTTATTTTATCTGAGACGGTTTCTCTGTGTAGCCCTGGCTGCTCTGGAACTCGCTCTGTAAACCAGAGATCTACCTGCCTCTGCCTCCCAAGTGCTGGGATTAAAGGTGTACACCACCACATCAGGCTACTGCATAGGACTGTTAATAAATACACACTAATTTCAGTATTAACTCTTCTCAACACACCCTGTAACACTTTCTTAGCCAACAAAGCATTTCAAAGTCTGGAAAAATGAAATCAGCAGGAGAAAACATTAGAGTGTGAGGTGTGTATAATGCAAAGCAGAAGGCTTAGGAGCTAAAACTGTAACACCTAACATCCACCTTTGATTATCTGATATTCTGAGCACTAGAACTGATAAATGCAAGAGAGTCAGGGTGAGCGGCATAAGGGACTTGGATGCTCACACAGCGTGAACTGCAAAAGGAGGAACTGAGCTGCAGCTCAGTGGCAGAGCAATTGCTTTGCAATTTGGCATACTTAAGGCTCTGTGTGCAAATTCCAGCACTGTTTAAAAACAAACAAAAACTGCTGTAATCACAACTATGGAGCCCTGACTCCCTGTGCAGACCAGGTAGCTTTAAACTCACAGAGATTCACCTGCTTCTGTCTCCTGAGTGCTGGGCCTCTCTACTCATTCTGTTTATGTGACAGACAGAGTCTCACAGTGTAGCCCAGGCTTGCCTCAAAGTACTATTCCTCTATCTCTGTGAGTTCGAGGCCAGCCTGGTCTACAAGAGCTAGTTCCAGGACAGGCTCCAAAGCTACAGAGAAACCCTGTCTCGAAAAACCAAAACCAAAACCAAAAAAAAAAAAAAAAACAAAAAAAAAAAAACTATTCCTCCTGCCTGCCTTTGATAGCAAGATGTAAAAAGGGCACTCTGAAGGGCCATGCCACTGGGGCCAACTGAGGCATTAGCTGCTATCTTCCCTCCTGCTTTCTTCCCTGCCCTTCTACAAGTAATTTCAACAAAGTTCCCTAAAAAGCCTATTATACTGTATTTCTGTCTCCAAGTGCTTAAGGCAAAAACTCTCAGGTTACAGATGCAGCCAGTGACAGAACACCTGCAAAGCCTTGGGTTCAATCCCCACGACAGCAAAACACACTCACAAAAAAAAAAGCACACTTGGTGGCCTAGACCTGAAAGAAATCCAAGCACTCAGAAAGCCGAGGCAGGAGAATCCTAAAATGGAGCGCTGCCTAGGCTATATTGCAAGTTCTAGGTCAACCTGGCTAAATAAAGGTAAATTGCTTCAACAACAAAAACCTTTAAAACAAAACAAACAAAAGCTTTCCCAACTCAAAATCCAATCAGGCTGACATTGCTTTACTTAGGTCAAGTAGTCCTTACCCACAGGGACCATAAATAAAGGACAAAGAAACCCATTTGCTCCATTGCCAGCTTCTGATTGAATAGCTGACTCAACATACCCTTAAAGTCACTTGCATCCTTTTCTGTCTCTCCAGCTCCTCAGTTGCGTCTTTTAAGAACTTTCACGTATTTTTCTTTTTTTTTTAAGATTTATTTATTTTTCAAGGCCAGCCTGGTCTATGAGAGCTAGTTCCAGGGCAGTCCTCAAAGCTACAGAGAAACCCTGTCTTGGAAAAAAAAAAAGGAAAAAGAAAGAAAAGTTTTATTTTATTTTATTTATAGTGTTCTGTCTACATTCTGTATGTATGCCTGCAGGCCAGAGGAGGGTGGCAGATCTCATTGCAGATGGTTGTTGGCTGTCAACCTTGTGGTTGCTGGGAACTGAACTTGGATGCCTGGAAGAACAGCCAGTGCTCTTAAACACTGAACCATCTCTCCAGCCCTCATGTGTTTGTTTAGTTTATTGCCCATTTCTGGGTTTGGGTTTTTTTGTTTTGTTTTGTATTGGTTTTTTTTTTTGTTTTTTGAGACAGGGTTTCTCTGTAGCTTTGGAGCCCATCCTGGAACTAGCTCTTGTAAACCAGGCTGGCCTCGAACTCACAGAGGTCCACCTGCCTTTGCCTCCCGAGTGCTGGGATTAAAGGCATGTGCCACCACCGCCCGGCTTGCCCCTTTCTGTTCTTTAGTCTTGTGATTAGATCAGAAGTCACATGCAAACCTCCACTGCCAAGAATGGTGTCCAGCCACATGTCTTTCCCACCATGATGGACTGTGTGCCCCTGAAACCATCAGCCAAAATAAATGTCTTCTTCCCGAGTTGCTTCTCACTCACTGGTGAAGGAAGCAAACAGGACAAGAGCTATTCCGGCCTCGGGAGGCGGCGTGGTGCCTGACGGGACAGAAGCTCTTCTGCACTACACCCGAGGCTGAAGCTTTGGGTAAATATGACACCGAAGAAAAAGGCAATCAACCTAACACCCATGCACTTAAGAAATCTTTACAATGCCTGCCAGCCACTTCAAAGGATGGAAAACACAAGCCAGGCACGGACGGCGCCTGTAATCTCACCACTCAGAAGGCTGGTGTTCCTGTTACTAAGAGAACTGCTAAAAGTTGAGTCTAGCCTGGACTAGTGCCAGATCGGCCAGGTCTACACAGTACGACCGTCTCGAAACAAAACAAACAAAAACAAAAAACAGCAGCAAAAAGAAAAATAGCAAGGCTCAAATGACCAGTTCTCATAGGCTTAAGGTTTAAGGGCTAAAACAAAACAACGAGAAAAAAATAAAAAACAAAAAAGCCCACCTGTATCTTTTTTGTCCTTTCTCTTTAAATTCTTACAAGGATGGTGAACATGCAGATTAGGATTTTAAAATGTCTGATATAGTCCCAGTAAAAGCATTAAAATCAATTATCTTTGGACCCTGTTTAAAGAGTGCTTAAGTTCAAGGTTTCAGGAAAGATAAAAACGAGTACGATGGAGCAAATTCTGAACAATTAATGAGATCCCCTTGTTGCCACTTATCAAAATACAATAATCAGCTGGGTGTGGTGACCCTGCTTCTAGTCTTTGCACTTAGGAAGCTGAGTCAGGAGAGCTGGTAATAACACACCAACATCAGTTACACAGTAGGTTCCACGCCAGCTTTGGCTACTTAGTGGGGTACTTTGTCCCAACACCCATGCATGCGCACACATACTCTAAACAAAATGAATGTTTGGAAAAAGTGTGCGCGCGCGCGTGCAAGGGGATGTGCTTATGTGTGCCACAGGTATTTGGGTGGAAGATGGAGGGTTACTTGCTGGAGTCTCTCCCTACTGTGTGGATTTGAAATCAGGTTCTCAGATTTAGTGGCAGACTCTAACCAACTGAACCATTTTTACCGGTTTCCCCGGAACATATTTGATAAGAATGCAAGAAAGATCAACTGCATTTGAAGCCCTAGCCGTTGTCCTGCCATTCGTACACAAGTGACTTTCCTCCTTCTTCCTTTCTTCTTTTGAGACAGGATCTTGTGGTGTAGCCCAGGCTCGCCTCAAATCCACAATCTTCCTGCCTTCCCTTCCTAAGTGCTAGGCTTCTGTCACTATATTTGTCGGCTTCTTTCTTGGATTTAAAACACCACTCTTGCCGGGCGGTGGTGGCGCACACCTTCAATCCCAGCACTCAGGAGGCTGAGGCAGGCAGATCTCTTTGAGTTCGAGGCCAGCCTGGTCTACAAGAGCTAGTTCCAGGACAGGCTCCAAAGCTACACAGAGAAACCCTGTCTTGAAAAACCAAAACATAAAAAAATAAAATACCACTCTTAGCAGTATATCTGGATTTGTTTCTGAAATTTTACTGAGAGATATTGTTCAGTTGGTAGAGGGCTTGCCTAGCAGGCACGAGGCCAGGGTTCTAACGCCAGCTGTGTGTGTGTGTAATACATGCATTTCTATGTTTATACACATGCATATATATACATGCATTCACACACAAAATGCATTTTTCTAAAGTTCTAGGTAGTCCTGATTGAAAACATACTCCTATAATCCCAAACCTCAGGAGGCTGAGGTTAGAGTACTTTGAGTTTGAAGCCAGCCTAAGTTTGGTCTTTCTCAATCTGTTTCTCTAATACGTTTTAATTAAAAGAGTAAAATGATTAAAAGTCCAGGAATGGTTTTATAAACTTGTAAAGACCTTTAAAAAATAAAACTAAGAATTCCAAAGTTATAACTGATAAGAGGAGAGGTTAAGTCCTGTATCATATTCTAATAACTGAAGCTGTATTCGGGGCTCTTATGCCTCAGTATATAAAAGGCGATACTCCAGTGAAAAACGAGGCAAGAACAGTTGACAAGCAGTTCCCAGAAAAAAGAAAAGCGCTGGTCACCAAATACACGAATGTAATACTGCTGAACACAAACGAAATGCAAACTTAGAGAAGTGAGATAGACACACGCAAGCGTTCTGAGACTGAGAGAACATGTTCCTGCAGGAACTCTTTAGCAAACATCTTCCGAAGTAGCTATTATATTCCCGGGGAAACAAATCACAACGGCCTAC
Organism: Dicrostonyx torquatus; assembly: GCA_028555095.1. Taxonomy (NCBI): domain Eukaryota; kingdom Metazoa; phylum Chordata; class Mammalia; order Rodentia; family Cricetidae; genus Dicrostonyx; species Dicrostonyx torquatus. The sequence continues at coordinate 9,614,187 of JAQHUG010000006.1, read as the reverse complement.
TAGCGTGCAGACATGACAGCCAAAAGACTATCTGCTCTTGTGAAGCTTCCACATTAGGATGCAGTAAGAAGCGACAGTCAAGTTTAACCTTGCGGTTTACTCAGTGTCAAGCAGCGTCCTTCCAGAAGGCCAGCCCCAGGTAAACAACCACATGTGGCCACTCAAGCTCCTAGAAGCGGGTGGACTGCAGGCAGTTCCCACCGGGCGCTTTGCATCACAACCCCTGGCTCTCCTCTCCTCCGTGCCAGGGGAGGACCAAGCAACTAGGGCCTCGGAGGCCCTGCCCTGCCTCGGGGGAAACTTACACTCAGCCGCCCGGCGTCCCAAAATTGCTGTCCCGCCAGGTCGCTCCCTGCCGGATCCCGCTTCCTCCAAGTCCACCGGTCCAATGTACACAAGGAGACACGGCTTCCGCGGCTGCGCTTGCGAGAGCTCGGCGCAGGCGCACAGCAGTCTCCCTTTGGGCTCCGGGCTGTCGGAAAGAACCTGCTTTGCACAGGTTTACGCCACCTGTCGTCAAAGCTGGTTCCTGGCGTCTTAACGTCACCTCAGCAACAGTTTTTACTTGTTTTGTTTCTTTTTGTTGTTTCTTCTCCGAAGTTTGGAACCTTGGTCACTTGAGGGGAATCTCAGCCAAGGGCAAGCCAGCTATGCCCTGCTCTGCACGTACGGCATAGCCAGACTTTCCCTAGGGGCTGCCTTCCTAGCTCCTGGTTCAGAATGAACCCAGGCTCAGGGATGCAAGCCTGGGATCCTTGTGGCACCTTGGCCAGGATAAGGTGTGGCTGTAGTCCCCCTGGGGGCTGCATCACTCTCAGCCCTGCTTGTTTTGTTTCTTGACGGGGGTTTAGGTAGCCAAGGCTAGCCTTGAGCCACACTTCTTGCCAACTTAGCTGCGATTGCACAGGTGCCACCACCACGCCTGGCTTGGCTGGTTCTTTTGTTTTGTTTTGTTTTTTTGTTTTATGAGTTGCCTTTACGGGATTGTTTTCATAAAAACAACACTTTTTTCCCCTCTTAAATCTCAGGTTACGATTTTGTGAGGATCGTAATGAACACATTTTGTTTCTTTCTGTGTGTTTTCTGCAACTCTTGAATGAACTTCGGTTATAAGAAGCAAACTATAACATATATATAGTGTCAGGCTCTCACTTAGGCTGGCCTCACCTACTTCAGCTTTTCATATACTGGGATAACAGGAATAAACAAACCATAACACACCCCTATTTTCACCTGTGAGAAATGTCAACGTATACCATTTGCATATAGCTATGGTTGGAAAAGATTTGAACTTGATATTTCATTTACTCTGTGAATTTACACATACCTGCCTTTATTTATTTATTTATTTTGGTTTATGAACAACAGTAATTTATTTCGAGGCATTCTGGAGGCTGGGAGGTCCAAGGTCAAGCAAGGCCTTGGCAGAGTCACACTGTCTGATTGGGGATCTATCTTCTTGTCATAGATGGTACATTCTCCTTGTCCTCATAGGATGAAGGGGAGAGGCAGCTCTCTGGTACCTTCTTCACTCCTGAGGACTGCCCCCCGATCTAACTACTCTTTTTTTTTAAATAATTTATTTATTTTTATGTGTGTTGGTGTTTTGCCAGTATATACAACTGTGTGAGGCTGTCAGATCTTAGAGTTACAGGCAGTTGTAAGCTGCCATGTGGGTGCTGGGGATTGAACCCTAGTCCTCTGGAAGAGTAGTCAGTGCTCTTAACCACTGAGCCATCTCTCCAGCCCGATCTAACCACTCTTGAGAGACCCCCACCTCTAAATACCATCACTGTGGGTTAGAATCTTCACATAAACCTTGGGGAACCACAAATATGTGAGTTTTGGCCAGGCCCATCAGTAGTTATTTTCATCTTAGTCATTCGTAAGCGCTATTGTTCTCACAGTTAGAATAAGGACATGAAAAACAATAAAACAAAATAAGCCCACAGGTACAGGAGTACAATGGGATATTAGTTACTTACTTCCTTGATGGGACCAAGTACCTGACAAGAAACACTTTAGGGGGAGGAAGGGCTATTTTGGCTCCTGGTTTGAGACGGAGTCCATCATTGCAGGGAAGACATGGCGTTAGGTGTTTCCATGGCAGTGAGACCATATGGCAGCTGTTTCTTCATAGACACGCCTTTTGTGTGTGACAAAATATCCATGATATACACCCTTTAAAACCATACACTGAGACCGGGCATGGTGGCACACTCCTTTAATCCCAGCACAGACGAGGCAGAGGCAGGTGGATTTGCGTTTAAGGGCAGCCTGGTCTACAAAGCAAGTTCCAGGACAGCCAGAGCTGTTACACAGAGAAGCCCTGTCTCGAAAAACAAAAGCAATAACAACAAAAAGACCACTCATACATTGTTTTTTCCAAATACATTGTAATTGTATAATAACCGCCATAAATAAGCACAAATAAAATCTATCTCACGCAGATAGCTCAGTTAGCGAAATGCAGAGTCCACAGGCACACTCTGCATTGTATCTTCTTCTAGGGTTTCCCAGGAAACAGCAGAGTTGAATAAATGCAGCAAGTTGTTCTGTAGAGAGGTGTGTGTGTGTGTGTGTGAGAGAGAGAGAGGTGTGTGTGTGTGTGTGAGGTGTGTGTGAGAGGTGTGTGTGTGTGTGTGAGGTGTGAGAGGTGTGTGTGAGAGGTGTGTGAGAGAGGTGTGTGTGTGTGATACGTGTGTGTGTATGAGGTGTGTGTGTGTGTGAGGTGTGTGTGTGAGTGAGGTGTGTGTGTGTGTGTGTGTGTTGGAGTATGAGGGTGGGGGGTCCGAGTGTATGAATTTTCCCGCTGTTGTAAGATGGCGGCCATCAGTAAGGCTCCGAAATGGGAAAGCGCTGTTCAGAGATGAAGTGCATCTCCTTGGCGGTGCAAACATGAAGACTCACAAACCACTTAAGTGCCGGGTGTAAGTCCAGCTGGAGGAGCCTGGCCTCCCCAGAGCCAGCTGGTTAGTGAGACTAACCGCATGGATGAATTCTGGCTTTGATTGAAAGACCCTAACTCCATGAGTACGGTGGAAGAGCTACAGAAGATGAATCCCAACCTCAATCTAGGTTGTACATGCAAACACACCCACACACACATGTGAACCCATGCGTGCAAACATGCATACACACATGTACCACACATACACATGGAAACAGGAAAAGGCATCATCACACACTGAACACATCCAGCAGTCTACTTTCCCACTCTCCCAACACTTCTTAGCAAACTTTGCTTGTTCTATGAGAGGACTGTGTCCTCTTGGCTTCCAAAACTAAGCATCTTTATTTTACATTCATTGACTTTGTTTGTTGATATTTATTTTTGGCTTTTTTCTACTTTATCTTGACTTGTAGCAACTTTTATACTTTTTTTTTTTTTTTTTTGGTTTTTCGAGACAGGGTTTCTCTGTAGCTATGGAGCCTGTCCTGGAACTAGCACTTGTAGACCAGGCTGGTCTCGAACTCACAGAGATCCGCCTGCCTCTGCCTCCCGAGTGCTGGGATTAAAGGCGTGCGCCACCACCGCCCGGCACTTTTTTATTTTTTAAGTGTAGTAAAGGAATGGCAAAATAACAGCTGCGTGCATGTGTAGCCCTGGCTGTCCTGGAACTCTAAGAGAGACAGACCATGCATGCTGTCCTCGAACTTGTAGATCCGCCGACCTCTGCTTCCCGAATGCTGGGATTTTATGCCTGCGCCACCACTGCACAGTTTTAGTCCTGCTACTTGTTATGTTTACGACGCTGGACAAGTTGCTTAACTAAAGTCTCTGACCAGACAGAGCTGACTGACCACTCCTTCCACATCCTTGCTTGACCCCGGGGAAGACCCGGAGTGGCGGCGACCTCCAACCCGGAAGGCCCCGCCCCTGCCCCGCCTTTTCCGCCCCGCCCCGCCCCTTCCTCCCCGCGCGCGTGCGCAGTCCCCACTCGACTGAGTTCTCCGGGGGTCCCAGCATTTAGATCCCGGGCTGCTGCCGTGCACCCCGCGCCGAGGCGTCCGCCTGCTCGCCCACCATGCGTTGGGGGCTGTTCCCTCACGGGCCCGGGACGGCGGCAGTATCCGCCGCCGGCAGCTTCTGGAGGCCTGCCCGCTTTCCCGGCCGCCCGGGGTATCTGGGAATGACGAGGAGGCTGGTGGTGCGGTCGGTAGCAGGGGCGGATAGCCCTCAGAGCAGCCCGAACAGCGGCAGATACCGCGACACGGTGCTGCTGCCGCAGACCGCCTTCCCCATGAAGCTGCTGGGCCGCCAGCAGCCCGACATGGAGCTGGAGATCCAGCAGGTATCGGGCGCGGCCACCCGGGCAGGGCGGGGTGCTGGGGTTTCCATGCGGGCCCCTGAGCGGAGCCCAGTGCCACGCAGCGCGCGTTCCGATTTCGGCACCAAGCGAGTCGGCTTTGCACACTCTCCAGTCATTTATCAGAATGTAACCAGCGTGTAAATAAAAATTAATTCAAGTCTGGGCTGGAGAGATGGTTCAGCGCCTAAGAGGGCTTGCTGCTCCTGCTGAGGATCTGAGTTCGGGTCCCAGCCCACAAGTCTGGCAGTTCACAACCACCTGTTAACTCCAGCTCCAGGAGAGCCAATGCCTCTTACCTCCGCCGGCACCTGCGCTCAGCATGCACGACACAGAAATAATTCAAATAAAAAAAACTACGTCTTGAAAAAATAATTCAATATTAGCAAAGAAGGAAAGTTGAAGCCCACCTCAGTTACATGTGTAGGCCTTTCGCTGGAATTGTGCCTCTTTTGCAGGACAAAGTAGCAGCTCTTCTCAGAGTCTCTTTTGTAGACTGTGTTATGTTCTATATCATAGCATATGTATATATATGCACATACACATACATGTACACCTATGTATCTTCTATATATATATATGTACGTATCTCCTATATCATACTCAATTGTCTCATTGAGACTCACGTGTTAGTGTCTATAACATTAGAGTCTTTAAAATATCCCTGTTAACCAGGAATACTGCTTAAGTGAATAGAGTTTGCCCGAATATTCTTTGGATTTAGGGAAGTATTGAGGCCAAAGAATAGCAAGAATAAGTTACCAGTTTTATTTTGGGTGGTGGTAGTGGGGGATGGGGATGGGCAGGTCTCAGGGCTGGATTGAGGCAGTGGATGCTGAGAGACTTGCCAAGAATTTAGAGCCCCTCTGTCACCTAAAATCTGAAGTATTGTTGGGGGCGGGAAGACTGCTGAAAATGTTCAGTACCGGTTCCCTCCAGAAATGTTTCCAGTTACATTTCTGAGTTGAATGGGTTGGGATGGAATCAGTAGTATCTGAGGATTGATAAGATTCCATAGCATGTATTTATGGTATATGTAAACATATATATATATTTTTAAACAGAAATGTGGCTTTTCAGAGCTTTATTAAAATCTGAAGTATTGTTGGGGGCGGGAAGACTGCTGAAAATGTTCAGTACCGGTTCCCTCCAGAAATGTTTCCAGTTACATTTCTGAGTTGAATGGGTTGGGATGGAATCAGTAGTATCTGAGGATTGATAAGATTCCATAGCATGTATTTATGGTATATGTAAACATATATATATATTTTTAAACAGAAATGTGGCTTTTCAGAGCTTTATTCCTGGCAAAGAGAAAGAAAAGTAAAGACGGAATTTTGTCTTCATGATGGACCTCCTTATGCAAATGGTGACCCTCATGTTGGGCATGCCTTAAACAAGGTAATTATAATTCAGGTTATAAAACTTGCAAGTAGGGGCTGGAGAGATGGTTCAGAGGCTAAGAGCACTGGCTGTTCTTCCAGAGGTCCTGAGTTCAATTCCCAGCAAACACATGTAATGAGTGCTCTCCTGACCTGCAGGCATACATGCAGACAGAGCACTATATACATATTAAATAAATAAATCTTTTAAAAAAAAACTTGGAAGTAACTATTCTGCAAAAGAGCATATTTTACTTGTGTGATAGTTATGTAAAGTTGCATTGGCCTATGCAAATAAATGAATTATTAATAATGAATAAATGAATTATTAATGAGTTTATTTATTTGTTGTGGTGCTGGAGATGAAACTCAGGGCCTTGTTTGTGCTAGGTAAGTACTCTACCAGGGAGTTGCATCCCAATGTATTTTGTGTGTTTCCTTTCAGCTTTTTGTTATATTACACTTAAATTTCACTTTTTCATTACTTCCTGTTTAGGTGTCAGGCATTATTCTGTACTCCAGATAGTGGACAAATTAGTCATGTCCCTTCCGTACACTCTCCTTGGGAAACTAAGTTAGGGTGTAACGCAGTGGGCAGTGCTAATAGCTGTGGAGGAGAGACAATAGGGAGAATCATAGCTGAAGCTAATTTTTTAAAAATTCTGTTTTGTTTTATGTGTTTGAGTGCTTTGTCTGAGTGTACGTCTGTGCACCATTTTCCTGCCTAATGCCTACAGAGGCCAGAAAAAAGCTGGCGGATGCCCTGGGACTGGAGTTCCAGATGGTTGTGAGCCACCGTGTGAGTGCTTGGCTTCTCTGGAAGCCAGTGTTCAGAGCAGCCAGTACTCGTAACGGCTGAACCATCTCTTCAGTCCTGGAGCTGTCATTTTAATACATGGATTTGGGATGGCTCTTTAACAGGAAAGGTGAAATTATGGAAAATACTTACGAGAGCTAGTGAGCGTCCCGTGTGCTGGTGTGTGCCTGCATTCTGATGCTTGGTAGTTGAGGGAGTAGGATCATTGAATGTGTGAGGCCAGTTCAGGACTCGAGTTAAAACCTGTCTCAAGAACAGACAAATGGAACAAAACAAAAGTCCCAAATAGGTAAGAATAGCAAATGCTAGGCTTGAAATGGTGCTTTGGACTCATCCGAGGAATAGTAAGGAAGGCAACATGGGCAGTTCATGAGGGGAGAATGTTAGGTATGGCCACAGATGTGGCAGCGTCCGGATCAAACAGTTTGTTTAAAGGACTTTCGGCTACTGTTTCTGTGAATACTAGCGAGCCTTTGGCCTTCGGGGTCGGGGGATTGAGTAGATGCACTCGAGATCTGATTTATTGGATAATTTACTGTGATTTCAAGCATTTATTTGGTCTGATTAATAGGATCATTTTTGGCTGTTGCGTTGGTTCTAGTGTTGAGGTTAAGGAGTCTAGAAGCAGAAAGACCAGCCCAGGAGTCAGATGACAGCGACAGTGTCATGGACAGTTGAGGCCACAATAGCAAAAGGGACCATGTTTGGAGTGTAGTCTGATGACGGAGCTGATGGAACACACTGTTAGGAGCAAGAGTCAAGGACGCTTCAGAGAGCTTTGACTGGAATACTTAGGCCAGTGTTTCTCTAACTTGACAAGGAAGATGGTGGCGGTGGGGTTAGTGTTGGGAGGGGAGGAGTTCAGACTTGGGCAGGTGAAGACGAGGCCGAGCAATCAGAGAAGTAACACCCAGACTCTGCTGGGCCCCAGCACAGGGTCTGGGGCTGGTTCTTATTTTGTTTCTGAGGCTGACTTTGTGTAGACTCAGAGAATCATCTGGTCACCTCTGTTTCCCTCTGTGAGGGGAGAAACTGTGGTCGTCATCATGAGTACCTGGGGTCATCGTGGTGACTGCTTCCCAGGGAAAATTGTTCTTGTTACGGCCTGATTATCAGTTCATCTTTTTTTTTTTTTTTTTTTTTAAAAATTGTGTTTGTTTATTTGTGTGTGCGTGCACGTGTATCCATGGGGAGATCAGAGGGCAGCTACCTGTAGAAGGCTTGTCTAGAGATTGTTGGATTTCTGGTTTTATATTTTACAAACAGAGCATTTAGTTTTACATTTATGCCATTTGTGGCTTGCCTTGAGTGCTCCTTTTCAGTTTAGAAGTGTATTTGAGTTTTTGTGTGTATGTGTGTGTGTGTACATGTGTGTTGTGTGTGTGTGTACAACTCTTTATTAAGTTTATGACTTATTAAGTGTATGACTCTTAATTTCTAACATACTATTAAAAACAAAAGAGATTCCATATTACTTTATTTTTCGTTTGTTGTTGGTACTGGAGATTAAGGCCAAGGTGCTGCTTGTACGGAGCACTCGACCTTCAAGCTACACTCCAAAGATCGTCTATTAGTGATCAGATTCTCATTTCTGACAGATGAACTATGTTAATGCTGTATCTTTTCCACTTGACACTGTTTTAACCATGTTCCCCCCCCTTTTTTTTTTAAGAAAAAGAATCTCTCGAGTAGCTTGAGCTGTCCTCAGACTCATGATCCTTCTCTGCCTCAGAATATTGCCGTTACATATATGTACCGCTATGCCCAGTAGTCCACAAATTTGATAAGCTCATTGTACTTAAAATTATACCTACTTGTATTTTAAAATATATTGACTCATTTGCATGTGTGAGGTTACATGTACCACTGTGTGTACATGGAAGTCAGAGAACAGCTTGAGGGAGTTCTTCCTTCCACCACGGAGCCAGAAAGACAGGAGTCAGTGCCATGTGGTTCAGGAGTACGGGATTGGTTCCAAGAATGCAAAAGTGCCTCTTCCCTGCCTGCTGGAACCCTGTCAGCAGCATGGGGAATCATGGGGATTTGGTCTTGTTCCTCAGGGAGTGTGGGCTCACCTCCTTTCCTCTGCCTCATGTGCATTTCTTAGGTGACAAAAATGACTCACATTCTCTGTTGTGAACTCTCAACCCGCCCCAAATAAAGTACAACCACCCAGCTCCAAAATTATTTTCAGGCCCTTTAACCTGACTTTTGCCTTCTAGTGAGTGGACATAAAGCTATAATTTTATTTTCCACTGGAAAATGAGACTTGTCTTCCCTGTTTACTGCTGTCTCCTCAGTACCTGAAACAATTTTTGGCTCAGAGTAAGAATACTGAGATAGGAAAATGAAAGGCAAGGTCTTAGTTACTTTTCTATTGCTGTGACAAAACGCCATGGCCAGAACAGACAGAATAAACAAAAAGAGTTTATTGGGGCTTCCAGTCTCAGAGGGTGAGTCCATGACCATCATGGTGGGGAGTGTGGGTGGGATCCCTCTCTCCCTCTCCCTCTCCTCCCCCTCCCCCCCCACTCCTATCCGAACTGAGATTGAGCCCCGGGGCTATGTGCAGGCTAGAGAAGTACTCTAGTGCTGAGCTACCTGCCGCGTCCTTATTTTCTTGTTTTGAGACAAGGTCTCACTCAGTTGTGTAGGCTAGCCTTGCTGACACTCTAGCTCAGGCAGACCATGAACTTGGGGTCCTCCTGCTTTATTTAGCCCGTGGCCTCCGTAGAAGCTGTGATTGGTTACAGACCTGTGCTCTCCGGCCTGGCTGGTAGCACATTTTAAATACCCTGCCTGCTCATATTTAAGATCAGTTAAGAAGAATGAGTGACTCAGGCACTGATGAGGCCTGCAGTTGAGTGAGGGCCAAGTCCTATCTACTCTGGGTGCAGTATCAGTTCTGCGGGAGTCTGTGCTTCTCAGCAAGAGTGAGCAACATGGATTGCATTGTCTGTGTTAATTTTTCCATAAGCAAAATCAAAATTTCTAACTGACTTATTTATATTCTGGAGTTTAGAAGTTTAGAAGGTCAGAAGTATTTCTTTCTTTTTTCTTTTTCTTTTCTTTTCTTTTTTTTTTTTGGTTTTTCAAGACAGGGTTTCTCTGTGTAGCTTTGGAGCCTGTCCTGGAACTAGCTCTTGTAGACCAGGCTGGCCTCGAACTCACAGAGATCCGCCTGCCTCTGCCTCCCAAGTGCTGGGATTAAAGGCCTGCGCCTGACCAGAATTTTTTTTTAAACGGTAGAATGGGCTGACACCCTTCTCTCAACTTGACAAATAATAAAATCTGGGACATGATGGGTTTTCATGTGTAATTCTCTTATTTGATTTTTCCCCTTGATAGTATTAGTATTGTGAAATTCAACTCTTTGTTATTTCTGTGTAAATATTGCACATCTATTAGCTATTTTATAGAAATACTTTAAATCGGACTTTATGCTTTCAAATGGTATTTTTTAAAAAGAGTCAGATCATGAGCAGTTTGTTTTCTGGATGGTGATTTCGCTTTCATCCCTACAGATTTTGAAAGACATTACCAACCGTTACCATATGATGAGAGGCTCCAAAGTGCATTTTGTGCCTGGCTGGGATTGTCATGGGTTGCCCATTGAGACAAAAGTGTTATCAGAGCTTGGTGTAAATGCTCAGACTCTTCCAGCCGTGGAAATCAGAAAGAAAGGTAAACTCCATTTTCATTGTAAAATGATGCTATGATTGCTCAGCCTTCTTATAGAAGCAGGGCTCTGCTGTGGCAGGTCTTTCTTGTCAGACTTTCTGTGGACCACCAGCCAAATAATGATAGGGATACTTATTAATTATGAAAGCTTTGCCTTTAGCTTAGGCTTGTTCCCAGATAACGCTTATAACTTAAATTAACCTGTTTCTATTAATATGCGTTCTGCCACATGACTGTTTACCTCTCCTCCATTGTGTATGTCCGACTTCTTCCATGCCTTGATGGCATCTCCTGTATACCTAGATTCTAACCCTGAGTTCTCTCTATCCCCGGAAGTCCCATCTGTTCTCTCCTGTCTGGTTATTGGCCCTTCGGTTCTTTACTAAACCAATCAGAAGGCTCCTTGGCACAGTGTACAAAAAGTTTATCCACAGCATCTGCCAAAGGAACCTTGCTCTGTTTTGATTGCAGTGAGACCTGTAGAGTGCTTTCTGCTTCACATCAGACACAGTATGGGGTTTGTCTTATTGAGACAAGAAGACAAGGACCTTTGTGTTTACCCCATTTACCTTACACTCTTAGTTCCAACTGTATTTTCAGTTTAGTGTTTTTTTTTTTTTTTATCATTATTGAGTTGCTGTTTTTACCCTTGTTGGGTGGAGCTTGTTGGCTAAATTAGGAACAAAACTAGAAGTCAGTTTTAAAATACATGAATTTTAAATTTTGGAGTGGTAGTGCAAGCCTATAAACTCAGCATGCAAGGCTCTTAGGCAGTAGGATCATGAATTTGAAGTCAGTGTGGACTTAAAATGAAAACCAAACAAACACTCAAAACAACTACCAAGACCCCTATGAGTTAAATTAGTCCCTTGTTTGAGTCTTTCTTTCGATAGGTATGGCCAGAGAGGCTTTCTTTTCTTTTTTTTTTTTTTTTTATCAGACTGCTGTATCAGCTATAAAGGTATTAGACATATGAAGGCTCTTTACTTCCTTCTGGAACACATTCACATGGCCTTAGAATTGATATTCTGAATAATTTTTTTTTTTTTTGGTTTTTCGAGACAGGGTTTCCCTGTAGCTTTGGAGCCTGTCCTGGAACTAGCTCTTGTAGACCAGGCTGGCCTCGAACTCACAGAGATCCGCCTGCCTCTGCCTTCCGAGTGCTGGGATTAAAGTGGGATTAAAGGCATGCCTGAATAATTTTGGGAGTTGATTATGAATGAGTATTATTCTTTGGCCATTTCTTAAATTAAGACATAATGAGGAGGATTAGTGAGATGGCTCAGCAGGAAAAGGCACTTGCAAATGACTGATCCCTGCGTTTGGTCCCCAGATCCCATGGTGAAAACCCAACCAGAAAGTGGCCCATGCTTGTGTATGCGCACACACATGCGCGTGTGCCCACACCCACACACACACAGTACAATACTACTACTATTTGTAGGCAGAAGTTTCTGTCCCATCCGGTCCCACAGCCATTCAGTCTCAAAGAATCACACAGAGGCTTATATTAGTTATAAATGGTTTGGCCTATTAGCTCAGGCTCATTATTAACTAACTCTTACAACTTAAGTTAACTCATAATTCTTATCTTTGTTTGGCCACATGATTTGGTACCTTTTATCAGTGAGGCATTCTCATCTTGCTTCCTCTGTGTCTGGCTGGTGATTGCAGACTGAGCCTTTCCTCTTCCCAGAATTCTCCTAGTCTGGTCACCCCACCTATACTTCCTGCTTGGCTACTGGCCAATCAGCATTTTATTAAACCAATACAAGTGACAAATCTTTACAGGGTACAAAAGCATCCCACAGCAACTATTAGTATATATTATAAGGAATAATGTGGAATATTTTCCAGTTTTTATTTATTTATTTGGTTGGTTGGTTTTTGAGACAGGGTTTCTCTGTGTGACAACCCTGGCTGTCCTGGAACTCAATTTGTAGACTGGGCTGACCTCAAACTCACAGATATCCACTATCCACCTGCCTCTATCTCCAGAGTGCTGGAATTAAAGACATGAGCTACCACTGCCCAGCAAAAATTTGAGTTAATTAAACAAATAATTGTTCTTTGCTTGAATACTTTCAAATAATCTTTCTGCTAAGAATTTTCCTAGGACTGGGTATGTAGGAAGAGTGTGTGTCTGCCATGCATGAGGCCCTGTGTTCCATGACCAGCACTGCAGATACTGGAAGTGATAGCATATTCCTGTCCTCCCAGCTTTAGAGCATCAGAAATAGCTGCAGAGTGAGTCGGAGGCCAGCCTGGGTAACTATAAGAGAAGCATGTAATAAACCATGTTTAAGAATATAAAAAGTCAGCCTGGTGACTATACTCATAATCCTATCACTTAGTTTGAGGCAGGAGGATTGCTGTGAGTTTGAGGTCACTCTGGGCTAAATAGTGAGTTTAGGCCAGACTGGGTTTCTCACAGGCTTTTTCTTTCTCCTCCCTTGCCTTTTCTAGCTAGATCGTTTGCTGAAGCTGCTATTGAAAAGCAGAGATCGGCGTTTGCTCGTTGGGGAGTAATGGCAGATTGGAATAACTGCTACTATACGTTTGATAGAAAATATGAGGCCAAGCAGCTGAGAACATTTTACCAAATGTATGATAAGGTAACGAAGTAATTTTTTTCTTCCCAGTGTACTAAAGTGCGTGTCACAACAGTTTCAGCCTTAGTATTGTTCTAGTTAGTGTCCTTGCTGTGAGGAAACACAGTGAGCAAAGGCACCTTGGGGAGGAAAGGGTTTATTTGGCTTACTTGTCTCTGTCACAGTGCATTGAGGGAATCTAAGGCAGGAACCTGGTGGCAGGAACTGAAGCAGAGGCCATGGAGGAATGCTGCTTACTGTCTGGTTCCCTGAGGCATGCTTGCTCTTTTATTATACACCCTAGGACTACCTGTCCTGTAGTGGTGCTGTCCACAGTGGACTGGCCCTTCTGCATCAACTGTTAATCAAGAAAGTGCTTTATAGACTTACCTACAAGCCACTCTGGAGAAGGCATTTTTTTTTAAAATATTTATTTATTTATTATGTATACAATATTCTGTCTGTGTGTATGTCTGCAGGCCAGAAGAGGGCACCAGACCTCATTACAGATGGTTGTGAGCCACCATGTGGTTGCCGGGAATTGAACTCAGGACCTTTGGAAGAGCAGGCAGTGCTCTTAACCACTGAGCCATCTCTCCAGCCCCTGGAGAAGGCATTTTCTCAATTAATGTTCCCTCCTTCCAGATTTGTGTCAAGTTGACAGAAACTAGCCAGCAAAAATATCCTATCTTTCTCTTTTCTAGGGCTTGGTTTATCGATCTTACAAGCCAGTATTTTGGTCTCCCTCATCAAGGTATGTATGTATTCTTCGGTAATTTAAAAGCTGGAACCACTTGTGAAACTTAGGCATGTTTATGTATGATCCTTTAAACTCTTAGGACCGCGCTGGCTGAAGCAGAACTTGAGTACAATCCTGAGCATGTTAGCCGGTCGATATATGTAAGATTCCCTCTCTTGAAACCTCCGCCTAAGTTGGCATCTCTTACAGGTAGGTTTACCCAGAGCTTGAGTTTGTTAATGCTATGGAATTATTATGGCTGCTAACATATTTATAACTTGACTCCCACAGATGGCTCATCCCCCATTAGCTTTGTAATCTGGACCACCCAGCCATGGACAATTCCTGCCAATCAGGCTGTTTGCTATATGTCAGAAGCAAAGTAGGTAGTTGGTTATATCTTTTTATTTTACCCACAAATAAGATTCATATTAAATTTATTTCACTCTCTGACCCTTTTAAAACCCATTGCATTATCACTTAGTTCCTACACTCAAGAATAGATAATGCATTTGAAGACCTTTCAGTTGTTGTGGGAAGTGAAGCAAACGTGAAGTCTGGAGTGTCTCGTGAACTGCTCTCCGACCTTGAAGTCGGCCTCTCTAATGTGATGTCATTTAACTGTAGCGGTCTTTCTTCATCATGGGTGATTTTCTCTAACTTCATCTTCAGGTATGCTCTTGTGAAGTGTTCCACGTCTGGAGACGTCTACATATTGGCTGAAGATAAAATATCACCTGTTGCTTCTACCTTGGAAACAACATTTGAAGTTATTTCAACATTTTCAGGTGAGGATTTATAGATGTCCAACTGTCAGTCATTAAAATATTAGGTTGGTTGGCATTTAGTAGTTCCTTGGATATTCCCCATTGTGAATTGAAGCAGATGTGGCATTTTTGTTTCTAGGGGAAGACAGCAAGAGGTATATGTAGTTTGTTTATTTGAGGCAGAGTCTTATAGACAGAAGTTTCTGTCCACCTGGTCCTGCAGCCGTTCAGTTCCAAAGAAACACACAGAGACTTACATTAATTATAAACTCTTTGGCCTATTTTATTATTAACTAGCTCTTTTTTAATACATTTTTATTGATATTTACTGAGCTCTACATTTTTCTCTGCTTCCCTTCCTGCCTCTCCCATCCCCCCTTCAATCCTCCCCCAAGGTCCCCAGGGGACCTTACTCAGGAGATCTTGTCTTTTTTTTTACTTTCTACTTCCCATGTAGATTAGATCTATGTAACTCTCCCTTAGTGTCCTCATTGTTGTCTAAGTTCTCTGGGATTGTGGTTTGTAGGCTGGCTTTCTTTACTTTATGTTTAAAAACCACTTATGAGTACATGTGGTAATTTTCTTTTTTCTTTCTGTGTCTGGGTTACTTCCCTCAATATGATGGGTTTTTTTCTTTTTTTTTTCTTTATTGATATTTATTGAGCTCTACATTTTTCTGCTCCCTCCCTGCTTCTCCCCTCCCCACTTCAACCCTCCCCCAATGTCCCTATGCTCCCAATTTACTCAGGAGATCTTGTCTTTTTATACTTTCCCATGTAGATGAGGTCTATGTAAGTCTCTCTTAGTGTCC
>JAQHUG010000006.1:9568568-9596613 GCA_028555095.1 Dicrostonyx torquatus | reverse complement strand
AGCTTGCTCAGTAAGCCTGGAGCTTGCTCAGTAAGCCTGGAGCTTGCTCAGTAAGCCTGGAGCTTGCTCAGTAAGCCTGGAGCTTGCTCAGTAAGTCTGGAGCTTGCTCAGTAAGTCTGGAGCATGTTCTGTAAGCCTGCTCAGTAAGCCTGGAGCATGCTCCGTAAGTGCATTACCACTGGGTTATGCCCTAGGTTCTTTTTGCTTTCATTCTGAGACAGGGCCTCCTTAAGTTTTCTTGGACTCCATTTGATTATGTATTTGCTGTAGTAGACAACAACAGATAAACTGGTAGAATTTGTATTTATAGTGAGGCAGTATGTGTAGCTGCTTATCCTGACAGTGGTGCCCTAAGCGGATACTGTAATCATCTGCATTCTGTAGATTCCTGGACATCATAATTCAGCGGAAGGCCAGTTTTGAGTGCAGCCAGTCTTGTACTCTGTTTCATCCTGTTAGAGACCTAAGTAGCTTGGAGGCAGTGCACTTGCCTAACATGTTTCATTCCCAGAACAGGGAAATAAAGATGCTTGCTGAGTCTAGCAGTGCACACCTATTATCCTAGGAACTGAGAGGTGGAAGCAAGAGGATTAGGTATTTAAGGTCATCCCCAGCTACATGGTGAATCTGAGATCAGCCTGGGCTCTGAGATCCTGTCTGACAGGAGAAAAAAAAAAGATTTAAGGAGGCTTAATCCCAGGACATCGTACACAGAAAGAATGCTCTTCCACTCAGCTGTAGCCTAGCCCTGCATGTAAAACTCTTCTTCGTGGTTTTCTTGACCTGCAGGTATGGATCTGGAAGGTGGTACTTGTAGTCACCCTTTAATTCCCGATAAAGAGTCTCCTCTTTTACCTGCCACTCATGTGACTATGGCCAAAGGAACAGGATTGGTTCACACAGCCCCAGCTCACGGTATGGAAGATTACAGCGTAGCGTCTCAGCACAACCTCCCTATGGTACTGTTTCTCTTTTTAATTATTCACCTTGCAGAATGAAAATGATTATTCCTAACTAACATCTTTGTTTCTTGGTGATAACAGTTTTTGTCATCATAGCTAAATTGTGAAATGATTACATTTGTGCAACATCCTAAAACATTATTAATCCATACTAATTGAGAAAGTTCCCAGAATTAGCACCCAATCAGAACAGAATTAGACCTGAAGAACACGCGTAATCACACAAGCTGCTTTTAGAATATACACCGACTGTGGTTAATTGTGCGTCACTGCATTGTACTTCAGAGATGTGCGGTTTTTACTAATTGAGAGTTTGGGGCAAACATGTGTTAAGCAAGTCCAGCACAGTTTTTAAAAAATTATTCTTACTTATTTTACATGTGTAGATTTTTTTTTTTTTTTTTGCCTGCATGTATGTCTGTGTACCATGTGTATGCCTTGTACCCATGGAGGCCAGAAGAGGGCACTGGATCCCCTGGAAATGGAGTTATAGATGGTGTGAGCCACCAGATGGTCCAGCACCATTTTCCAACAGCTCAGATGATCCTTAGCAGTTTTTAGTCAAAAAGTATTTTGTAATTGAGGTAGGTACATTTTTCAAAACACACTGCTTGTGCACATTTCGTAGCCTATAGTGTAGCCTAGGCCTAGTTCTTATTTGTACCCACAAGCTGAATCGTTGATGCATTGGCTCTGCTTGCCTGTTGCTTTCCTGCCGTTCACGTTTTTCCCACAGTTGTCTTGAACCAAACCAGGATACCTGTGGGTGCTGAGTCACATCGATACATTGTTTCCGCTCCCTGAACAGTGGCAAGTAGATTTCATTAAGCACTTGGACGGAATGGCTAAACTTTGCCCTTTCTGAACTCCTATGTTTATTTTACACACTTTAGTTAGCAACTTTTACCATTTAGTGAAGAAGGATGCAGGCGAAGAACGATTCTTGGCCAGTGACCTGTAAATGAGAGCCCGGTTAAAAGTGTTTTAACATACTTGTACTTTTCAATATTAAACTTTAGGTTTGTGCTTTAGTGGTACATTTTGTCTTTGGTGTTTAAATATATAAAATTCAGGAATCTCTATTGACTGAGGAAGAAGTGCTCAGGTTTTTAAGCAGAGCAAAGGCGGACTCTGTATTGCGATGCTTTCACTACGTTATTTTACACAGATCGCCATAAGGTAAAGTGTGTCGGTGTGTTAACTGTTTCAAGTGGTTCGTTGCAGGACTGTCTAGTGGATGAAAGTGGAGTGTTCACCGGTGCTGCAGGCCCTGAGCTCGAGAACAAGGCTGTACTTGAAGAGGGAACAGATACGGGTAGGTGTCATCTGTTGGTAGCCCAGGATGTTTCTGTTAGGGACCAAGAGCAGGACCCCTTCCCTGTTCAGTCAGTCCCCACGCTTCTCGTCAGAACGGACCTTTTGGTTAGCCATATGGTTGAAAATGAACCTTAGGACCTACTGTCTTCTGTTTCAGATCTGTTCTAGTTTCTGCAGACATAGCCAGTCACTGAAGTCATGGTTTTTGGTGGGGAGGTGTTATACAGATCATCAGCTATTGCTTCTGTGAAGGGATAGAAATCAAGTTTGGGGTGGGTGTTGCATGTGAGTCAGACATTCCCTGCTCTTTCCGTAAGCTTCTTCGCAAATAGCTGGTCAGTTGGAGGCCTTCGGTCCTGAGGGATTTAGGAGGGAGCGGGTTCTTTCAATGTCTCCTTCCCTTCCACATCGGGGAAGGTCCACTTTCATTGGCGCCTCTGCCTGCCCCTTCCACACCAGGGGCGGGCAGCTTTCATTGGCGCCTCTGCCTGCCCCTTCCACACCAGGGGCGGGCAGCTTTCATTGGCATCTCTACCCACGTCCAGTTCCTCCCAGAAGCCTCAGGGTCTGTTAACTTTTTCAGAATACGTTTAAGTTCTGTCTAATGGGAACTTGTTTTAAGTTATAAAGATGCTTCAGACTGCAAAGAATTTGTTGAAAGAAGAGAAAGTGGTGCACAGCTATCCCTGTGACTGGAGAACTAAGAAGCCCGTGCTAATTCGGGCCAGCAAGCAGTGGTTTATAAACATTTTGGATATCAAGGCCACAGCCAAGGTAGGAAAGGCCTTCTGCTGCGGGGGTTGGGCTGGCCATTCCCACAGTAAAAAGGTGGGTGTGCATGAGGTGTGTGGTGGGTTGTGATGGGGGCTGCATGAGAGGATTTATGATTTGTTGATTGTGATTTATGGCTTGTTTTCCTAAAATTGTGTACTTTTAGGCATGAAAAGATCCCGTACCTGAATCTTTCATTCTACATGTATAAAAATAAGGTTTAAAGAGAGTAAGTGACTCATCTGGTCACTTTGTGTCTAGTGTCTTAAGAGTGAGTAGCTTAGGCTGAGTTGCGTGACCTCCTAGGAACTCAGCTGGATGACTCTTCATCCACTTCAGGCAGTAATGCCTGCCGAAGTGAGCCAGTCGGTGTCCATGGCCGGTGTCTGCCACTCTTCCTCATTTAGTGAAAATTTAGTGAAATTTTTGTGTTCTCTGTTGCCTTGAAATTAAGACTGCTAAAAAGAAGGAAACAAAACAAAATTTCAGTTCATTTAAAAATTTGTTGTGGGGTAGAGATATGGCTCAGTGATTTAAAGCACTTGCTGCCCTTGTAGAGCGCCTGGGTGTGGTTCCCAGCACGCACTCCAGTCTTCTCACAGCTGCCCATGACCCTAGCTCCAGGGCTTCCCATGCCCTCTTCCGGCCTCTACAGGCATTGTATGCATAGGTACTAATGCACACGTGCACGCACAATTTTTCTTAAATGTTGCTGTAAATTAATTTTATAATTGGTGTTGCAAATATCTAGCAGGTTTTCAAGCTCTTTCATTTAATTCAGTTCTCTGTGTCTGTTTTCACATTGCATCGATGCATATTCCAAAAACAGCTCGATTCTGTTAACTGAAGCGCTCAAACGTGTGTTTATTAGCCATGGTGAGTGCACAGGTACTATGCTTGGCAGCTGAAGTACCTGATGGAACTGGTCAGTCCATCTGTCGGCTGGGTAGTTAGGGTCCTCGGCAGAGCTGCTGCAGAGGTCCATACTTCCTGTACTTGTGTAAAGTGGGCATGTGACATGTAGTGTTTTTCATTTTTCATTCCCATAAAGGATAAGTCTATTTTTGTTATTACTTGCTTATTTGCATGATTTTTTGGGGGGGGACCTTATTATGTACCTCTTGCTAGCAGGAACTCACTATGTAGGCCAGGCTAGCCTTGAAATTGTGGCAGGCGTCCTGTCTTAGCTTTCTAAGTGTGGGGATTCTAGCCATATGTTTATCCGTATGTCCATCTGCCTGCTCTTGACACTGGTGAAATCTGTTTTTGTGGCCACACTTTGAACAGTCTTTGCTTTTCTGTTTTGGGCCTGTGGTGGGAGTGGGAAGTGTGAATGACCACACACATTCAGAATGAAGAACTGTATTAGGGAAAGTCAGGACAGTTCTGCTTCTCCCACGTGACCTGCCGATGAATGATTTGCAGGGGTTGTTAAAAACAGTGAAGTTTATTCCCGGAGCGGCACTGAATAGCATGATTGACATGCTGGACAAGCGGCCATACTGGTGCATATCAAGGCAACGAGCTTGGGGTGTTCCGATCCCTGTGTTTCATCATAAGACAAAAGATGAATATTTGATCAACAGGTAATTCTTTTTTGTTGTTTATTGCTTAAAGTGAGTTAACATTTTCTTGAACAAGTAGTGTGGACCATTAGAATTCCTTGTTGTTAGCCAGACAGTGGTGGTGCATGCCTTTAATCCCAGCACTCGGGAGGCAGAGAAAGGCAGATCTTTGTGAGTTTGAGACCAGCCTGGTCTACAAGAGCTAGTTCCGGGACAGACACCAAAGCTACACAGAGAAACCCAGTCTCAGAAAAGAAAAAAAGAATTTCTTGTTAGTGTTCATTTGCTCGCTGGTTCTGAGATGGCCTTCGACTATGAAGTCCAGGCTGCCCTTAAACGCCCAGGTCTGAGTAATTGTGCTTCTTTGGCCTTCTAAACAGCTGGATTACAGGTATGAACTACCAGCTTCATCTCATCTCTTTCTGTCTCGCCATGTAGCACTGGCTGGTCAGGTGCAGTCTCGAACTCAGCTCTTGTGCTGGGACTGTAGCATGTTCCAGCTCTCCTGGAAGGTCATAGCATTGCTGGACCGAGGGAATCCAGTAGTCAGATGGGATTATAAATTAAGGCCAGGAGAGAGAACTAAGCGGTCAACGGGCTAATGTAGTCCCTATTTTAATGAACTGATGAGGTAATTTTTACGATGGTCTAGCTCTCAGCAATTCTAGATTGTTGCTGTTCTCTTGTGTGTCCCCCTCCCCCCACTCCATGTGTGTGAGTGTGTCAGTGCTGGGATTTGGTCTGTGTCTCCACGCCCAACTGCTTGTTTCTGTTTAAACAGAGCTGAAAAGGGGAATGCTAATCATCTATTAGGAATTTATTTTAATTTGGTTAGTGAGATGTTATAAACTACGCTATAGCATCAGTGACACTGGCTGAGTGTTTCATTAGTTGGGGATTTAGTGAGGAGTTGGAGGGACAGAGGTAAAGGGTGGGGTGTTTGGGAGACTGTCGGCACAGACTGGGCAGCCCTTCCCTGGGGTTCTTTGGCATTGTAGATGGTCTGCTCTTCGTGGGTACTATGATTGTATGTCCTTAACACTACCTTACTGGATGCACCTATTTTAGAAGTCTGAAAATATGGTTAAGTTGCTAAAAGTCGTCTTTGATCATGTAAGGTGCAGGCTTGTTGTT
The DNA here is from genome assembly GCA_028555095.1 of Dicrostonyx torquatus. NCBI lineage: Eukaryota > Metazoa > Chordata > Mammalia > Rodentia > Cricetidae > Dicrostonyx > Dicrostonyx torquatus. The sequence continues at coordinate 9,590,864 of JAQHUG010000006.1, read as the reverse complement.
TCTCATAGTTCTGTGGTGGGAATTGTTGGATCAGGGTCCTGCTAGGCTCTACAGCTGAGCTAGATTCTAGGCCCCGGCAGTTTGCTTTTCCCTTTTTATGATAGTGTAGCTTTAGTGTCTTTGTGTGCATGTTCTCTTTCACTTTGATCCCGTACCCTGTGGAACTTGGTTCAAAGAGAAGAAGAGTTTCTGTCTTGGACACTGTAGGAGTGTTTGCTCACCGACTTCATTCACTTGAGCTGCCTGTGGGGAATGCTCTGCAGGCATCGGGGAGGGCAGCCCACAGGACACGTGTGTAAGAACCACACCTGCGCCAGGGTCAGGAGAGGGCTAGGAAGGCAGTCTCTCTCTAAGGACTGGCTGGACAGACTGTAAGGAGTCTTGAATAACACATTAAGGAAATGCCTAAGTGGGCAGAAGTATTGCAGGATAAGCAGCTAAAGGCTAGATTGCAAGACTTACTGATCATTAAAGGTTAGAGTTAACTTGACTCGGCTCAAGTGTTGTTGCCGTGTGGTTCTTACAGAACTTAGAGTTCGGTCAGTTCTGTTTCACTGTCTTAATACATCTGTTGAGAATGAAAGTGATCATAGTCGAGATAAATTCACACAAATAAACTTAAAAGCCAGTGTTGTTTCTCAGTCTTTCGTTAGTGGAATACAAGATTTAGGGCATTGCTGTGACGTGATTAAGGTGGATTGAATATATATTATTAAAATGAAAACGTAGAACAAATTTTGTTTGTTTTGGGTGAAAGGGACTGGTTGAACCTAGGCCCTCTCAGATGTTAAACATACACTCTACCGCTGAGCTGTGTCCCCAGACTTTAGCAAACTGGTGGAGCTGACTATTGTTTGCAAAGTAAACTGTAGCTAGATTGAAGAGTAAGTTAAATGAAATGGACATGCGCTTTGTCAGACACACAGAGACATGTCCACACTGGCATTGTCTCCATTTTATTTCATCAGCAACGTTTTCCTACTGTGTTACAGACTCTTCCATGATCTGAGGCAGAACTGTCTGAAGGCGTCAGCTCATTGCTGGTTTGTAAGCAGCGGAGACATACAGAATATTGGCCTACAGAATGACAGACATACTCAGCCATACTGTCTGTCAATTCATAGGTCATTTTCCTGTACACCAGTTCACGATGAGAACTTCCACTGTCTTCCATGGCGGGGTCCTTCTGGTGACATAGCACTTGAATTTTAAAACATTTATATTCTTAATATTTTGTTAGAAAGTAGAAGGAAGGTTATCATTTTTTTTTAATCAAATGAGATCAAGTACCCAGAAATTTCTATCTGTCTTTTTCCACATTTGTCGCGAGCTGGTGGCCATCAAAAGTAACAGCATCTCCACTGGAAATCGGTACACAGTCCACATGGAGTTGCTGTTACATGTGATAACTCCATCATGTTTGTCGGAGGATTCCTTTTGTTTTAAAACCTGTAGTTAGTGTGTGTGGTTCTGAGGACTGAACCTGGAGTTTGGTGCCCCAGGCAAGCATTCTACAGTAGACTGTGGAGCTGTACCCCAAGTCCTCTGCCTCCTCCTGATGGGAGACGAGATCTAGCCTCACCTTGTAGTCCTGCTTCAGCTTCCTGGGAGCGGGGACCCGGGGTGAGTGGCACCCTGCCTGGCTCTCCTGCACCTCTGACAAGTGTCTTCATGTTGCCTCTACACATACTTGTTTTGCAAAAGAAAACCTTGGTTTGTTCATGTTCTAAGGAAGTTTAAAGACTGGTGGGTTTCAAACTCTGAACTTGACATTTATAGTTTATATTTGCTTCTCTTTCTCAAGAGTAGTTCTACTTTTGATATTTCAAAAGTTGTAACAATCTGTTCCCCGGTTAATAAAAACAAGTAGTTTTTACCCTGAAATGGAGAAAATTTAGAAAGATTGACTACCTTGAGAAGACAGGAAGCTGTTGATGCAGTCTCTTCCCTTGTTTCAGGTGTGTGTTGTCGACCAACACTGTTGACTTAGGCAGCTTGGAGCCGACTTCTGGAAACCTGTAGACCCTGTGTTTATTAAGTAAAGAAAGCTTCCTAAATCATCTCCGGCTGCCTTTGCGGCTGAGCGCAGCACTGAATGGAGCACAGGCTCTTCTGAGCCCGTCTGCTCTCAGTCACGTTTAGTAAATGGCCGGGAACACTCAGCCTCTTACCTTGCTCTTCAGGAGCTCCCAGGGTCTTGTCTTGCTTGTTCTTTTCTTAAAGAGAGAACACAAGGGTGAGAGGGCAGCAGTGCTCCTCTTACCTGGAAACCCTCGGTGCTGCCTCCTTCCCGGCTAAATATGTCCCAGGCCACTGAGAGCAGAGCTCGGTGATTGGCTGCTCTGGGAGCTACTCGCACTGCCTGGGTTTTCCCTGATGGAAAACCGAAGCAGGAACATGAAATGTGTCAGATAAGGCCTTTGAGTCAAGTACAAAGTTTTATTATGGTCTGACTTATTGCTCTGTGAAATACAGCATTAAATTGAAACATAGATTACATGGTGATAAGTGGCTTCACCCACTTTTATCAACAGTGATTTATACTGCTCTTTAGGTCACAAGTCAACCGTATGTTCAAGTATAATAAAGAGAATTCTTGAATTTTCTTGAATTTGCAAGAACAAATTTAGATCCTACCCCAAAAAACAAAATAATATAACAGGGAAATTTTTTTTTTAGATTTATTTATTTATTATGTATTCAACATTCTGCCTCTGTGTATGCCCCCATGCCGAGGAGGGCGCCAGATCTCATTACAGATGGCTGTGAGCCACCATGTGGTTGCTGGGAATTGAACTCAGGACCTCTGGAAGAGCAGCCAGTGCTCTTAACCACTGAACCATCTCTCCAGCCCCACAGGGAAATTCTTTTAAAATATTTGAAAGCATGATCTCATTGTAAGTCATCGTGCTCTCATTAGTTATAAAAAATTCCACTTGTAAATATTTATCATAAAGTAAGACTAATGAATTCTGTACAAAGATATGCATGTGAGATGTCCAGCTTCGCCGTTCATCAAGAAATGTAAAGACATACAAAAGAAGACAGGGCTGGGTCATAGCTCAGTGTAAAGCCCTTGCCTAGCACTCATGAGGCCAAAGGCTCAAACCCCAGCATCACACACATGCACACAGATGAAATTTAAGTCGCTAATGGAGGAGTGGTGATCACAAGGACATTTAAGGTGGTAGCTTTGCTCTTAGTGGTTGCTCAGGTCCCACTTAATGCAAAACCAGTGATCAGATCTGTCCAGTATGTGGCTGTTTCTGGGTAGGTTAGGGTTTTTGGTAGGTAATAAATACTCTACTGCTAAACTGCATTCCCACCCCTGGGTTTCCGGAGACATGGACTGTGTAACTCATCTCTGCACAGGCTTGGGGACCCTCCAGTTCACCCCCTGGGTGTTGAGTTGCTGGTCCATGAAAAGTGCGGATGGCACGCGGAAGCTTCTGTTTGCAACAGCAGTGCTGCGCACTCCTACTTTGATGTGTTCAGATGGAAGGCCTTTGTTAAAATTCAATTAACTTTTTTTTAACTGACAAATTTATATACAATTGGTACATACTACTTGGTCTCTCAAAAAACATGTGTATATTGTATTAATATATACATGTTTGGTTTCCATTATTCTCTAATTCTAGAGTTGATTTTTTTTTTCATTTTAAAAATATAAGTTGTTTGTCCAGAATCTTAGGACAGACCTGAATATAGAGCAGGAGGCTTAGCAAGGGGCAGTGAATACTTTTCAGCATGTGGTGTGAATTGGGAGCACACCCGCTTCAGGGAAGCCTGCCTTCTCGGCCATCACCGCTTATGAAGTGGGGGCACGCCCGCTCCAGGGAAGCCCGCCTTCTCAGTTGTCACCATGTGTGAAGTGGGGGCACACCCGCTCCAGGGAAGCCCGCCTTCTCAGTTGTCACCATGTGTGAAGTGGGGGCACACCCGCTCCAGGGAAGCCCGCCTTCTTAGCAGTGACCATGCGTGAAGTGGGGGCACACCCGCTCCAGGGAAGCCCGCCTTCTCAGCTGTCACCATGCGTGAAGTGGAGGTACACCCGCTCCAGAGAAGCCCGCCTTCTCAGCCGTCACAGCGCCTCTTGGGTGCATTGAGAACAGTTCTCTTTGCTTCAGGTTCCTAAGAACCTGGAATAAAGAATAAAACTGGACTGTTTTCTGGGTATTAATTATATAGATTAATTTTTGGAGAAGTGTGTCTGTGTGTATGTGTCTCTGCGTGCATGCATGTATTTGTGGTCTCGGGCCATGCTCATGCTAGGTCAGTGTTCTCTTAACTACCTTGACTGTGTTTGCTACTCCCTGGTCAGCCCTGGGAGCTCATGTTGACCTTGAACTTGATCCTCCTGCAGCTGCACCCTCCAGAGGTGCTGAGGTGACAGGTGCCCACCACGGGGCCCTGCTGGAGCCTAGAGTTTTACAAAGCACTGAATATTGTTTTTCATTGATCGAGATTACATTTGTAGTTGAGCTATTTGTGAAAATATTACTAAAGTTAAAGGAGACTAAGTCAGCAAGCACCCTTCCTCGTGGACATCAGCTCTTGCAAGTCTAAAATAAGGATTTTATGACCTTCAAATGAACTGTGTGTAAAATGCAAGAGTGCTTAGCATTTGGGTAACTGAGGCAGGAGGATTATGAGACCAGCCTGATCTATATGGTGGTGGCACTGCAAAAAAGAAAGGAGATGGGGGTGTACTGGAAAAAACCGAATAAACAGGATTATCTACTGTTGAAACATGGTGACGCCAGGAGGTGGTGGTGCACGCTTTTAATCCCAGCACTGGGGAGGCAGAGGCAGGTGGATCTCTGTGAGTTTGAGGCCAGCGTGGTCTACAAAACTAGTTCCAGGACAGGCACCAAAAATTACAGAGAAATCCTCAAAAATCCAAAAAAAAAAAGAAAAAGAAAAAGAAAGAAACATGGTGACATATGTAAGTGAATTATTAATATTTTTAAAAGAAAATGTTGCAGTTAAAGGATCGTTAGGTACCTAAGGTGTTTGAAATTAGGGTTTTATAGTTGACTTAGTAAGATACAGATAGCAAATTTAACATCCTCCTTTGATTTATAGACTCAGCAAAGAACTTTAGTGTAGCTAAATAAACACTTAAACTATAATTTTGAAGTATTATTGAGTTTTCTGATGTTTAAGGAAAAGAAAAATAGTTCATTGAAGTTGAATTTGTTGTTAGGAAGTAGATGTAAAATATGTCATGTAAGTTAAGGTTACTTGCTTTTCTTTAGTGAGACTTTTTTTTTTAAAGTAAAAAAGATCACAATCTTCGTTTTACAGCTTTTCATAGAAACCGAAGCTCAGAAAACACAATATTTTACTCTTGCTATTTGCCAGCAAGGCAGATAGAACATGGTCTTTGGACTCGGCTTGCTCTGTCGATACACTAATCTCCTGAGACTCCCTCCTTCCAGGCTGCCTACAGCCTCCTCTGCCTGGGCAGTCAGAGCCCTGTGCTTAGCAGCTCCAGAGAACAGGGTGTGAGTTCAGCCAGGGGTTGTGGGACAGAGGCCTGATTAGACGACAGCATTTCAAGGCCTAGTTCCAACTGTGTCACTTATTTAGACTCAGGGTTTATGAAATGCAGACGCAACAGTCAGTTGAGTGTGCTCTGGAAAGAGAATCCATGGTGTCCCTTTGGTATTAGTCCCGCCTGATTGTTAAGTTAGTATGAAATTGAGCAGTTTACTTTCACTTCTATATTGGTTGTTCCAAACATACTTAAAAGTTATCATTGTTTGCCTAAACTTGGCAATCTGATGGTAACATAAAAATATCAAGTGACACTCATGTCTTGACTTTTTCTTTTCTAAGGGAAAAAAACGCATAATTGGTGTGAATGGCATACCCACTCTAATTATGTGTATATTGGAATGCACTTTGCTAGTATTGTTTTGTTCTTTGGGGCATCAAGTTTATTCATATTTTTCTGTTACTGAGTGATCATATTTTCTTAACTGATAAAGTGTTCTGTGCAAACTGTATAAAAGACTAATATGTAACTATTATTGTGTTATAACTAGTTATTTATTGCATAAAGTTTTTATGGTGTCATATGGAAAGCTTATCTTTACTGTTAAAGTCCATCTAAAGTGAATGTCTTAGCACTCCGGATTTGTGCCAGTTTTAGGTTTTTATATTCATGTTATATGTAAATTCTTAGACATTTTGGTAGCATTATACTTTCATTCTTTTATAAAATATCACCTTAATTATCTTTGTTTTTTTTTTGAGATAGTCTCACTCTGTAGATCAGGCTGGCCTTGAACTCACAGAGGGCTTCCTCTCTGCCTCCTCAGTGCTGGAATTACCACTGTGAGCCACTATGCCTGGCTCCTTTCTCCCTTTTAAGATTTATTTTGTTTTATGTGTGTGGGTGTTTTGTCTGCATACATATATGTGTACCACATGTGTGCCCAGTGTGCACAGAGGCCAGAGAGGGCGTTGGATCCCTAAGACTGGAGGGTACATTGGTCGTGAAGGGACTTGAGCCTAGGAACTAAGCCTGGGCCCTCTGCGAGAGCGGTAAGTGCACTTAACCACTGGCCCGCCTTCAGTTCCCACCATCGTCTTTTGTGAGGTGTCTCAGATTTCAGGCTAAAGAGCATGCCAGTTTATATTCCCTCCTTGGTCTTGCTTCCTCCGCAGTGTTGGCACACAGCCCTATTAGTCTGTGACTCAGCAGAGCCTGGGCATTTTGCTCTGCACAATTAATAATGTGCTGTGCAGATTCCAAACTCAGTGCTTCTCCCTGCTCACTATTCTGTCCATTCCCAGAACTGCGGTGGGCCCACAGTCAGTTGTACTAGTGGAGTGTGGTAGAGGGGGCCGTTCCAGAGGTGGGGTTTACTATAGGTGTTTCAATCTTTAAATAATAACATGGCAGCTGAAGAGGTAGCTCGGTGTTCAGAGCTCTTACTGCTCTCCAGTGGATCAGAATGTGGTTCTCAGCACCCACATCCGGCAGCTTCCGATGGCCTGTATCTCCAGCTCATGGGGTTCCAGTGCCTGCTGGTCTCCCAGAGCAGCCGCACAAACATATAGACAAACATACACAAACACATGAGAACATAAAGAAACTCTTTTTTTTTTTTTTAAGGTTTTTGTTTTGTTCTTTTCAAGGCAGGGTTTCTCAGTGTAGCCCTGGCTGTCCTGAAACTCAATCTGTAAAGTCACAGAAATCTGCCTGCCTCTGCCTTCTGAGTGCTGAGATTAAAGGCGTGAACCACCACCACCTGGCCAGTCTTAATTCTTAGGTAATATTAAATATATATTAAAATGGCAAGTGTTGCCGTAGGCACTTCATTTATTAGGTCAATATCGAGTCTCTTAGTGATGTGCTGTTGTTAGTATTTTACAGACTGAAGTCAGAGGGGCCCAGTGCTTTGCCCAGTGTCCTTTGGTGACTTAGTGATTAAGTCACCACTTGCCACACCCAAAGCTGTGGGATCCACACCGCCTCCTGTAGTGTGTGACTAAACAGGGGAACTCCAGGAGGGTAGACCTGTTACAATGAAGTACAGCCCTGGAGCCAGGATGGGGATGGTGAGCTCCAGGCCTGGCTCAGCTACATAGGCTGGATTGTAGCTCAGTGCCGGAGCATGTGGGGGCCCAGAGTTTGGTCCCTAGCACTACAGACTAATAAAGACCTCATTGCACTGGGGAAGATCCTGTCTGTTTTGTCACCCGCTGTACCATCTCTAGCTCCTGGCGTCTTAAGACACCTGGAGCTGCTTGGCTGTGTTTGAGCAAATCGGTCGGGTTGTCTTAGTTCTTGGCCACATGAGCGAGGGAGTCCAACTCTCAACCTCCCTGAGTGCTTTCAGTGTCTGAGTGGAGTGTGGGCTTCCTCGTGCGTCACAGGCAGAGGACCCCTCGAGGGTTTCTGAGCAGGAATTCCGTGTGACAGCAGTGGTAGGGAAGCTTCTCTGTGAGCATGGGTATCGCATAGCTAGTGCCGAGGCAGTCAGGCCAGACTGAGCCGAGTGATAGGACTTGATGTGCTGGCTTGATCTGACAGAATGAGGACCGAGGTTCCTGCCTGGGTAGGAAGCAGATGGACTGAAACAGCGAGGCGAGGAGACGTTCGTCTTCCTGTTTGGGGATGTATGTGATCAAGGTGGTTTTATTTGTAGTGTGCAAGCCATTAAGATTCTGTTAAAATTAGAGGAACAGTAAGTGGCAAACGGTTGTCACTCATCACGATGATACATCGCTGATCCTGCCTCTTTCCCCAATAGCCAAACCATCGAGCACATCACGAAGCTGGTGGAGCAGCACGGCAGCGACGTCTGGTGGACCCTGCCCCCCGAGCAGCTTCTCCCGGAGAAGGTCGTAGCCCAGGTAAACCACCCTTGGTGAACATCTGAGTGGCTCTTGGAGGTAAAAGGGATTTTAAGCAACTGCACTGGGAAACTTAAGAGTCTGCCTTCCAGAATTAAAGGCAGAGGCGGTTTAGAAGTGGGCGTTGTTACTTGCAGCCGAAGCACAGTTTGTGACACAGCAGTGGAGGTGGGTGCTGGTCACCTCACGGGCCCCGATACCCAGGTCGGGTACCACAAGAGAAGTCACTTTTGTTGGCCAAGCAGGGCTGCGTGAGCTCGCTCACAGCACGTCCTGATGGTGTCTTCTGTCGGAGCACGCTGGGACCACTATGCAAGTAGTGATGTCACCACGTGGCCGTCACTTTTCATGCTGCAGCAGGGTGCATTAACTGTGAAGGGCATTTTAATGTTTAAGAATGTGAATTTAGTGGCTGTATTTTACTTTCTTAAAACACGATGCATTTTCTGTGAAGGTGTGGCCTCTGTAGGCCAAGTCTCTACTGCTGTCTCCATAGGCTGGTGGTCCTGATGCTTTGGAGTATGTGCCGGGGCAGGACATTTTGGACATCTGGTTTGACAGTGGAACTTCGTGGTCTTGTGTTCTTCCAGGTATTTTTTTTATTATTTTTCCTTATGTGTATGTGCGTGTGACTGTATGTGTGCATGTGACACATGTGCGTGTGACTGTATGTGTGCATGTGACACGTGTGCGTGTGATTGTATGTGCGCATGTCACACATGTGCGTGTGACTGTATGTGTGCGCACATGTTGGTATGCGATGTGAGGGCATGTCCCCATGGCAGGCACTGATCCCCTGGACCTGGAGTTGAACTGAACTCTGGCCCTCTGGGAAAGCAGCAAGAGCTCTCCGCACTGAGTCATCCAGTTAGCTCCTCTTTCGTGTAATTTTTGAAGTTAGATTAAAAGCAGGTTAAGCTTTGAAGGCTGACAAGATGGCTCAGCAGGTAGAGGTGCCTGCCTTACAAGCCCGGTTACCCCAGCTTGATTTCTAAATCCCACACAAAGGTAGAAGAGCACTGTCTCTGGAGCTGTCCTCTGCGGTCACACACACACCATGCATGCACAGTGAGACACCTGCACAACAGTAATAATGCAGATTTGAAAATACAGAAATATTACTTAGATCTTTGACCACAAATGTGTAGGTCATTGTTTGTTTCTCTTTACTTCGGAGAGTCTGTGATGTAGTCAGTATTATATTGCTGGGAAGAAACATGACCAAGGCAACTCTTAGGAAAGAAAGCTTTTAATTAGGGGCTTGCTTACAGTTTTGGCAGTTTAGTCCATGATCATCATGACAGGAAGCGTGGTGGCATGCAGGCAGATGCTTGAGCAGTAGCTGAGAGTTCTACATCCTGATCCATGGGCTGGGAGAGACCCTGTGCGGGGCACAAAGCCCACCCTGAGTGATACCTTCCTCCAACAAGGCCACACCTCCTAATTCTTCTAATCCTTTCAAAGAGTTTCACTCCCAAACTGCACAGTCTGCAGCAGTCAGATCTGGGAAGGCCTGGGATATCTTTAGTCTAGTGATCTCCCGACATGCTCATTTAGTCTAGTGATCTCCCGACATGCTCATTTAGTCTAGTGATCTCCCGACATGCTCATTTAGTCTAGTGATCTCCCAACATGCTCATTTTCTTCCAGGTGAAGCTTTGCTTACAACTGTACTGCTTAAGTTTAAAATGGTACTTTAGCCATTTTGGTTGTCTATGTCTATAATCCCAGTGCTTAGGAGGCTGAGGCAGGAGGATCATGAATTTGAGGCCAGCCTGAACTACATAGATACCTTATCTCTAAAAATCCACAAAAACAAAAAAAAATGTTTTTATTTTTGTTTTATCCCCCTTCTTCACCAGGAGTTTCTTCTCTGGCCTACTTGGCAGTCCCAAAGCACCCGGTTTGGAAAGCATTGGCATAACGTGACCCCACCATTTCTCACAGGAGATCAAATTAGAGTCAGGACACAGAGGTCATGTAGCTAATAGTGTCAGAGTGCACATGTGGTCCTCTGCTGTCCAGCTCCATTCTCCCGCCCTATGTGAACCTTCCTAAGTGTCCCAGATATACAGACATTTCATACTTTCGGTTAGATGAGCTTTTGACTCATTGGCTGAAGGGAAAGGGGAGAGCATGGTTAAGAATTGGAAGGCAGCAGGAGGAGGCAGCTGTATGCAGCTGTGTTAAGAGGAGGTGGCTGTGCGCAGATGTTAGGAGGAGGCAGCTGTATGCAGCTGTGTTAGGAGAAGGCAGCTGTGTGCAGATGTTAGAAGAAGAGCAGGAGGAGGCAGCTGTATGCAGCTGTGTTAGGAGCAGGTGGCTGTGTGCAGATGTTAGGAGGAGGCAGCTGTATGCAGCTGTGTTAGGAGAAGGCAGCTGTGTGCAGATGTTAGAAGAAGGGAGCAGGAGGAGGCAGCTGTATGCAGCTGTGTTAGGAGGAGGTGGCTGTGCGCAGATGGCAGGAGGAGGCAGCTGTATGCAGCTGTGTTAGGAGGAGGTGGCTGTGTGCAGATGTTAGAAGAAGGGAGCAGGAGGAGGCAGCTGTGTGCAGATGTGTTAGGCCTTGTTCTAAGTAAATTCCTTTTGGTGTGTTACTACATTTCAGGCACCGAGCAGAGGGCAGACTTATACCTGGAGGGAAAGGACCAACTTGGGGGCTGGTTCCAGTCTTCCTTACTAATAAGCGCAGCCACAAGGGCTAAAGCACCTTTCAAGTAAGTGCTCACCCTGTGCAGAGGGAACCTGCCTGATGAGCCTTTGAGTGCCCACTGGGTGTGTCACAGAGGCTGGAGCCATAGACGCACAGCCATTGGCAAGCTGGAGCGCTGCTCTTCCTACCTCTGGGATAGGGTGGTCCCTGAGTCAGTGCTGTCCAGAGGAGGAGGTGCAGCAAGGCTGAACCACACTGGGTTCATCTGTTGTGTTAGGCACAGGCTGTAAGCAAGTTCCACGGTTTCCTTTTTTTTTTTGTTTTTTGTTTTTTGTTTTTTCGAGACAAGGTTTTTTTTGTAGCTTTGGTGCCTGCCCTGGAACTAGCTCTTGTAGACCAGGATGGCCTTGAACTCACAGAGAACCACCTGCCTCTGCCTCCTGAGTGCTGGGATTAAAGGCATGCACCACCACCGCCTGGCCCACGGTTCCCTTTTGTATAGTCACGGTAGCATAAATCTAAGCATTCTGGAGGCAGAGATGGGAGAATCTGTTTTTTTTTTTTTTCCAAGACAGGGTTTCTCTGTAGCTTTGGTGCCTGTCCTGGAACTAGCCCTTGTAGACCAGGCTGGTCTCGAACTCACAAAGATCCGCCTGCCTCTGCCTCCCGAGTGCTGGGATTAAAGGCATGCACCACCACTACCTGGCGAGATGGAAGAATCTTAAAATCAAGGTCAGCCTGGGCTGTGTGCAGACCCTGTCCCAAAAAGAACAACAGAAAGCAAACAACCAACACAAGGAGGAAATAAAAGGGGAGAGACACAGCAGTGTCTGCCACTCTGGAGCAGGTGGCACCTCCTGCGAGATAAGATGGCGTGGAGTGGAATAGCTGGGCAAATGGTAGAGCAGTGGCATGGAGATCACCGAGAGTGCAAGGAAGGACAGTGTGGGCTGGTGACGGTAGCCAAGGGACTGAGCCCCTCTGGGGTAGAGTGCAGACAGTTGCTCATTCCCATGCTACATACAGCAGAGTTCCCTGGGGAGGGCTGTTGACAGTAGCCTAAGGGGTTGCCCTGCTATGCTCATAACCCACCCTCAGGTAGCTCACTGACTGCTTCTGTGTTGCTCTTAAAAACCAGAGGAGTGCCAGGCAGTGGTGCACAGCCGGCAGGGGGATCTCTGTGAGTTCAAGGCCAGCCTGGTCTATAAGAGCTAGCTTCAGGACAGGCGCCAAAGCTACAGAGAAACTGTCTTGATAAATTTAAAAAACAAAACAAAACAAACAAACAAACAAAACCCCAGAGGACCAAGCACTGTTTTTCTTAGGTTGTCTTTCTGCAGTAGTTTTAAGGAGGTGCTCTGTACAGCAGAGATCTGATGTGCAGAAAATACAGCACCCATTTTGCAGTGTTTAAGTGGAGGACTCCCTGCTTAACATCCCTGATACACGAATGCTGAGAAACGGCCTCACCCCCAGTCTGCCAAGAGGTACCTAGTGATTAAAATGACCTTCACATTGAAGTCGCTCATCTTCCTAGGACGGTGATGGTTCATGGGTTTACACTCGGAGAAAAAGGAGAAAAGATGTCCAAGTCCCTGGGGAATGTCATTGATCCTGACACTGTCATCAACGGAGGAAAAGTAGGTGTCTGACTGAAACTTATTTACATTTTGTTGTCAGGCTCTTACATTAGCAATCCAAGTCTTCAACGGTTACCTGGTGTGAACAAACACAACTGTGTCTTCTAGGGACAGGATGTGCCAGGGATGGTGGCACAGCTACTCGGGAGGTAGAGACATGAGGGTTCCATGAGCCCAGGAACTCAGGGCAAATCTGGGCCAAGACTAGCAGATGGTTCACTATAATGTTTTAAACTTAAACTTGTATATACACATGTGTTTGAGGCCTTAAGGTGTCAGGTTTATTATGTGAATTACAGCTTTATAATGAAGTGATTACTTGGGAGGAAAAAATGAGATCACAAATTGTGAGCGCACATTATTATACTGTTAGGATGTGAACCTTTTGAAGTAAGGATGGCCATCGGGTGTGGGGTTGCTGGCCATTTGGGGGCCAGGTTAGAGTTGCTTGCATAACAGATACCCACAGTGTGTTGCCTTGCTCCTTTTACACCTTGTGGTCACTGGGTTGCTAGGAGGTAAGGAAGGGGAAAACAGCTCTGCACCCTCCCCACTCCACCCCCGGCCATCCTGCAGCTGCAGTATGCCTGACCCAGATGTCCTGGGTGCTGGGACAAACCTGTCGTCCCGCCTGTGTCTCGGACAGGACTGTCTCGCTCGCCTTTTCAGATACAGTGGCCTTTGTGGGGCTTTGCCTGTGTTTCGGTGCTGATCTTGCACAGCCTACATTTACAGTCTCGGTTTCTGAAGGAAAGCTCTAGCTAAAGCCTTTGTTCCTCAAATTAAATACTTATATCAATTCATAAACTCCTCTTAAGATCAAAATTGCAAAGGAAAAATCTCACAAGTGCTACCAGCTGGCCTAGTCCCTGTAGTATTCAGAGCGCCGTGTGCTGCGCTGAAAGCAGGTCCTTGTTTACAGTATCTTAGCCCCTCTGCTCGTAGAGGAAGTGTGATGGCGAAGGAGACGCTTACATGGTTTTTTTTCAATGAAAAGGATCAGAGCAAAGAGCCCCCCTATGGAGCTGATGCCCTGCGCTGGTGGATAGCTGAATCCAACATCTTCACCGAAGTGACCATTGGCCCCTCTGCACTCAGTGCTGCTAGAGATGACATCAACAAGGTCAGAGCTTCTCGCTGGAAGTTTATGAGACATGCATGAAAACAAACTACATGTGACCATTTTTAATACCCCGTGTTAATTTATTTAAAAATAGCAACACTAAGAAATGTCCATGTCTTTAATTAGGACTAATGTGTAGACCAGATAGCATATTCACGTGTTTCTCTTACTGTCAATAGCTTAGAAACACACTCCGCTTTCTCTTGGGAAATGTGGCTGGTTTTAACCCAGAGACCGATTCTGTTCCTGTTGAAGATATGTACGTCATAGACCAGTATATGCTGCACGTAATTCAGGATTTTGCGACCAAGGTCAGTATACAACAGGCTTTGGCAAGTAGCAACATCAGCACCTTTTCTGTAACCTTTAGTGGATAGTTAACCTTGCTAGAAGTCATAGCTAGTGCATCCCAGAAAGTACACTGCTATGCTCCACACAGCTCGAAGCGACTGTGATGAAACTTTTCATGTCTTTGCTGAATTATCACTTTATATTTCTGGTTTTTTACATTAGTGTGTGTGCACTAGAATCCATGTGTGGAGGTCAGTGAACAACTTGTGGGAGTTGGTTCTCTCCTTCCACCCTGTGGGTCTCAGAGATTAGCTTAGGCTGTCAGCCTTATCTGTTGATCCATCTCATCGTCCTTACCCTGGCTTCTTTAGACTGCAGGAGCACCTGCTGAAAACCGCAAACCCAGGCTTCCCTCACACCAAACTTTCCTCTCAAAGATCATCTCCTTGTCAGACAGGGAGTAGAGCTGCGGAGCTTTGGCAGGTGCACCCCTCAGAGCATGGTTGGCTACTCCTGTGTCTCCTGAGTCCTGGCTCCTCTGTGTACTGTATGTGGTGGTGAAATTTCACAGTTTTGTACCTTGGGGCTTCCTTACGGGGAATCTGACCCGTTGTACATCACCTGGCCCTAGTGCACGCCTCTGTGACAGTTTTATTTAAGACACACAAGTTTAATAAAGGCCAAAATATACACAGATTACTATACCAGAGAGAGCTCCTCCGAAGAAGCAGGGAGGTCGGTGATCCTCGCAGAGAGAGCGCTTTCTACATGGGCCTATCATTTTATACCTCTCTTGGGACCTGGTGGTCCAGCCCCATTAATTAATTACAACTAATTAGGGGGCAGAATAATTAGCTAATGGCGGGGCGTGGCTATAAGCCGAAATGGCCAAGATCACACCCCTTCACGCCTCCATGGCACTGTAACTCTTGAATTTTGTGTACCTAAGAAACCAGCACCACCATGAAGACGAACCACATTGTCAAGTTCTACTGTCTACTCAGGGTGTCTTCTGACCTCTGCCACAGCTGCAGCTGCTTTTGTGGTAGAACCTAAGAAAACACTTCTCTCCATGGTTGATTTTGAACAGTGAAAGTCTCAGCTCAGGCTCTCTCAGATGAAATTATGCATTCATAAATTGGAGCCTTCAGCGGCTGGGGTTGTGATCTTAGGGTACCTTTCCTACTGTCCCCGAGAAGACCACGAGTTTCCCTCTACTGGCCCTAACCTTTAACAGAGCTGCTGCTCTCTCTGCACCTG
The DNA here is from genome assembly GCA_028555095.1 of Dicrostonyx torquatus. Lineage (NCBI taxonomy): Eukaryota > Metazoa > Chordata > Mammalia > Rodentia > Cricetidae > Dicrostonyx > Dicrostonyx torquatus. Next base: position 9,575,524 of record JAQHUG010000006.1, on the reverse strand, counting down.
CTGGATGCGTGGCTTGAATCTCGCTCGGGAGCCTTCCTTACTAAACGCACATTCTTCATCCCTTTGTGCTCTCTGTCATAGAGTGACCGACCACAGCCAATGTGACAGTGCACTGCATGGATGCTCCCAGACAACTTACTGCATTACTTTTAAATTTAGCCTCACGCAAGTTACCAGGACGGGCTGGAGAGATGGCTCAGTAGTTAAGAACATTGGGTGCTTTTCCAGAAAACCTGGATTTGATTCCTAGTACCCATGTGGTAGCTCACAACCATTTGTAACTCCAGTTCCAGGGCACCCCACTCCCTCGTCTAGCCTCTACAGAGAAGAGGCACACAGATGGTACACAGATATACATGCAGGCAAAACACCAGACTATAAAATAAAATAAATTTTAGGAAGTTACCAAGATAAGGACAAAGTGTAGCTAGATTTTTTTGCCAGAATGTAACACGAATGACATCTAACTAGTTTCCAGCAGAGTTCCCTGCTGAAACCTCATGAGTTGGGAATCCATTGTCCTCATTTTTCTTGCCGTTCTGGCCTTCCAAACTCCCACCACAGTTAAGCATCCTACCTTCCCATGCCCACAACCCTTAACCTTTCCCACATCCTCCCTCATATCTTTCCAAAGGCATCTGAACCAGAACATATTTATCACAGCAACGACCCTGCCCCCACCAGCCAAGTTATGTCTCAGTTACTTTTCTTTTCTGACAGTCCCCAGACAAAAAGCTTTATTTATTTGGCATGGCGGTGTGTGTGTGTACATGCACACGCGGGTGCCACAATGTGTACATGGGTGTCTGAGAACAGTTGTGGAAGTTGGTTCGCTTTGTCCTCCATTTGAGACCCTGGGATTGGATTCAGGTTGTCAGGCCTGGTGGCAGGTGCCTTTACCTGCTGAGCCACCTCACCATGCAAGAAGTTTGTTTTGACTCACAATTTAAGAAGAAATACAGTTTGTCTGGCTGGGAAGACACAGTGACATTGTGTCTACAGTCAGGAATAGGAGAGCTTAACAGTGACATTGTGTCTACAGTCAGGAATAGGAGAGCTTAACAGTGACATTGTATCTATGGTCAGGAATAGGAGAGATTAACAGTGACATTGTATCTATGGTCAGGAATAGGAGAGATTAATGGTGACATTGTGTCTACAGTCAGGAATAGAGAGATTAATGGTGACATTGTATTTACAGTCAGGAATAGGAGAGCTTAACAGTGACATTGTATCTATGGTCAGGAATAGGACAGATTAACAGTGACATTGTGTCTACAGTCAGGAATAGAGAGATTAATGGTGACATTATATTTAGTTGGGAATAGAGAGATCAATGGTGACATTGTGTCTGCAGTCAGGATTAGAGAGATTAATGATGGTTCTCCATTTATTTCTCGTTTTCATTTAGCCCAGGGCCCCTGTCCGAGACCTTGCCCCTCATGATCATGGTAGGTCTTCCGTCTTCAGTTAAATATCTCTGGAAACACTGTCATTGACACGACAGATGTTTACCTGCTTGCTGTTTCTAAATCCTGCCCAGTTGACAGTCAAGGTGAACCATCACACGGATGAGCCATGGTCTGTTTTCCCAAAATTGGCCATGTCTGGCTTTGGGGTGCCACATGTCGTAAACATACATGCAAATTTTCATCAATGAGGGAACATTAATGAGTTCCTGGCGCTTTCCATTCTTTGCTATTTTAAAAATGATTTGATTTAGGGCAGTGAGATGACTCAGCTGATAAAGGCTTATACCCCAAAGCCTGCTGAAAGTTTGATCATCAGAACTCATGGTGGAGAGGATCAACTCCCAAAAGTTTGTCCTCTGATCTCTGTATTCATACCTGTTTGCACATACACGTGCACACACACACCCCATACACACAAATACGAGTACATTGAAAAAAATTAACCCTTCCCTCCCTTTGAGACAGAGTCATGCTGTGTAGCCCTGACTGGCCTTAACTTGCTATGTAGACCCGACTAGCTTCAAACTCAAATCCACCTGCTTATGTTTCCCTGAGTGCTGAGAATAAAGGCATATGCCACTACACTTGACTTAAAATAATTAAATAAAAAATTAAAAGCAATGTGATTCTATTCCTTAGACTTAGAGGTGGGGGAATAGCTTGTTGGGGGAGATTGTCTAGCATACACCAAGTTCTGAAGTCCTCGTCAGCGCTGCAAGCAGACGGTGGTGGCGCACGCCTTTAACCCCAGCCCTCGGGAGGCAGAGGCAGGCGGATCTCTGTGAGTTCGAGACCAGCCTGGTCTACAAGAGCTAGTTCCAGCGCAGGCTCCAAAGCTACAGAGAAACCCTGTCTCGAAAAACAAAACAAAAAAGCAAGCAGACCAGGTGCTGGGAAGATAGTGTGATTGGTAAAGAGGTTGCTGTACAGGCATGAGGGCCCGAGTTTGATTTCTAGAGCCCAGATCACATTTAAGACGACAGTTGCAGCACGAGTTTGTGATTCTGGTGTTGGGACGTTGAAGACAGGTGGATCTTGTAGCTCACCAGCCAGAGGAGCAGACTTGAGGTTCAGATCAGGGAGAGACCCTGTTTAAAAAGCAAGGTACATGGTTCCTGGCTCAAGCTTGATCTCTGGCATTCACATACACATGCATCTACACATACATGAACATGCATACTGATACACACAAGACAAGCAATTACGCATAAACCCTTCTTTCCTTGTTCTGCTGTCATTTCCAGAGTAGAGTAGTGATTATTTTGAGTAGTCATGTCTCTAGAATGACATTCTCTGGCTTTCTTGTATTCTTCCCTGTTTTGGAAACATTTTGTTTTCTTTTTTTCATGTGTTTGCATGTATGGTATGCCTACATGTGTATATGCTTGTGCAAGTATGTACGTGCACATGTGCACACACTGGCATGGGAGCATGTGTGAGCAGAAGCCTGATACTTGACCTCATTCTTTGAGGCAGGTTCTCACAATCAAACCAAACCAAATCAAATCCTATCAGTAGGGCAGCTAAGATGGCTCAGGAGGTCAGGGTGCTTCCTGCCAAACCAGATGACCTGAGCAAATCCCTGGGACCCACACAGTGGGAAAGAACCAACTGCAGATTATCCCCTGACCACCACATGTGACCTGTATGTAGCTCATATACACATGACCCCCCCCAAATAAATGTAGTAACAAATTTCTAAAAATAACAAGAAAAGTGAACCAATAAACATGTTTAAAATTTCAAGGGAAAGTTTTATAAAAGGAAAGGAAAACCTAGAGCTTACCCCCCATGCTGGTTTTCATCCAGTGTGCGTCAGGGATCCTGCTCGGCTGCACAGTGAGGCTGGAATCATAGGCGTTGCCGGAAGCCCACTGTGCCCACCCAGCACTTATGTGAGTTCTGGGCATCCATACTCTGTTTATCCCACCTGTGCAGCAAACGTGGGTCTGAGCCATTCCCCCTGAGATGCTAGTGAAGAGCTAGCTTCGCCTGTGACAATGCCTGTTGTCATTGCTCATCCCAGCTTCCAAATTTACCCTGTCTTTGTTCTAGATTACTGATTCATACAAACAGTATGATTTTGGGAAAGTTATCAGGCTGTTGAAAGCATTCTATACCAGAGAACTCTCCAGCTTCTACTTCAGCATAGTCAAGGACAGGTAAGTGTGGCTAAGCATGCAGTCCTCAGCACCAAGGATGCAGTGGCCACAGTGGGCAGCGGTAATTACACCCGGGATCTGGGGTCAAGGTTCACTTGTGTCCTGCCACTTTTACTAGCTTCATGATTGCACTTACAGTGCAATCTCAGTGTGTCTGAAAGATGAGACACTAGTCCCATCACTCAGGAGGCAGAGGCAGGAGGCTCTCTGAGTTCAAGACCAGCGTAGTCTACAAAGAGTTCCACAGCAGGCCAGCCAGGGTTACACAGTGAGACCCTGTATCAAAACCTGCCGCTCATGTGCTCGCTTCCCATTCCAGTGAGTGACAGCTGCCGGTAGGGGAACACCATGTTGTCCTCCAGGGCCGACTCAGGACTAGACAGCCATTTGTGTAACGACATTGGCTTACACTGCGCTCCCACAAACAGCTGAAGGAGAGGGCTTGGTGACTAGTTTGGCATGAGCTATCAACCCCAGCCTGTCACACGACATCTCAGCAGCTTGGGCATAGGGTCTACAACTCATTCTTTGCCTGAAAACCCTAATGGCACCATTGGGGATGAGAGTCATTTAAATGCTGCCAGTTCCTTTATTGGTTGTGTGCAAACAGTGATCTAGACTGTCTTCAGAGTTGGACAAAGCATGAGGAAACAGGTACAGCTTTTTTTTCCTCTTTGGTTTTTTTGAGACAGAGTCTTTCTGTAGCTTTGGAGCCTGTCCTAGAACTTGCTCTATAACTCTGGCTGGCCTCAAACTCCAGAGATCCGCCTGCCTCTGCCTCCCCAGTGCTGGGATTAAAGGCGTGCGCCACCAGCACCCGGCGAAACAGGTACATCTTAAGAGAGTAAAATGGGATAGAGGAGAAGCCTCCAAAAGCAGCGTGAAGTAGTGGTCGTGTCAGCCCGATGTGCCCAGGCCAGGCAGCATGTGTGTCAGCCGCTGAGGAGGCCGTTCTTCCAGGCTCTACTGTGAAAGCGAGAAGGATCCCAAACGACGCTCCTGTCAGACCGCACTAGCAGAAATTCTGGACGTGTTGGTCCGTTCTTTTGCCCCAGTTCTTCCTCACTTGGCAGAAGAGGTGTTCCAGCACATCCCCTATGTCAAAGGTAAGCTGCTCCCTGCATGGGAAGGGACGGGGCAGGAACTGGACTTTGTACGTGTCTGCACCTGCAGTGCTACTGTGATGAGGTTCATCTGGTCTTTCAGTCTGCTCTGTGCCTTCTTCCTGCAGGAGTCAGGGCTGCCTCTCTGCTTTCTGAGATGTATTAAGCTCTTGATAATATTGAGAAATCACTTTTGCTTTAATGTGTTTATGTTCCAAAATGTATTTATAACCTTTTGTTTGTTTTTGAGACAATGTTTCTCTGTATAGTTCTGCTTGACCTGAAACTCACTTTGAGGACCAGGCTGGTCTTGAACTCAGAGATCTACCTGCCTCTGACTCCTAAGTACAGGGATTAAGGGTGTGAGCCACCTCTGCCCGGCTATATTTTAAGCTGTATTCAAGCAAAATACAATGCTTTTTAGTGAATACTTTTATGTTAGTTTTTTTTTCCCCTCCTGGTTTTATTTCCATAGAAAGCTAGTATGGGGGTGTTGGGTGGAGTCATGAGGAACAAGTGTCCATACTTCTGCTTTGTTTGTGAGACGTTTATGTTTATGTATTTATAATGTGAACCTCTCACTGTGGATCCTGAGAAGAGCACACTTGTTCACTGAACTTCACGTCCTGTGGAACAGCCCTGTCTCATGAGTGACATCTCCACTGGTTAAAGCTTATGTGTTGTCTAGTTGTCTAGACTATTTATAACTCGGTTCACTTTTCTTTTCTAAGAACCCAAGAGTGTTTTTCGTACTGGCTGGATTAACACCAGCTCTATCTGGAAGAAGCCAGGACTGGAGGAGGCAGTGGAGAGCGCGTGTGCCATGCGAGACTCCTTTCTGGGCAGCATCCCTGGCAAAAATGCCGCCGAGTATGAGGTTATCATCGTGATCGAGCCTGGGCTACTGTTTGAGATCATGGAGGTATGCATGACAGATGGAGTTGTGTGACATACACCCTTCTGAAATGGTGGGAGCATTGAAATCTCTTTTTATTCTCAAATGTCTGAGACCTTGTATTAATCTAGAAACTTGGATTTTAGTCTTACAACCTTAACTGTCACTGGCTGTTCCCTGCTCTGAATTTGGGACACATGCAGGGGAGATTGAGGTCAGTGCCAGACATGCTTGGCAGAAGTGTCAGGTTACATGAAAACCCAGAGTTTTACACTAAATGCCTGGGTTTTTGAAAATTTTATCTGGGTCATATTCCAAAAATGAGTACTTGACGGGCAGTGATGTTGCATGCCTTTAATCCCAGCACTCAGGAGGCAGAGGCAGGCAGATCTTTGTTAGTTCAAGGCCAGCCTGGTCTATAGAGTAACTTCCAGGACAGCCAGGGCCATCTCAAAAAACAAAAAGAACCAAATTGAGTTCTTTTTAATTTCCTAAGAACCTGGGACAGCAGATCAACACATCCCTCCAGGCTTTCATCGTGTTTTAACTTCCACAAGTCCCATCAGAGCTTTCTCCTTGGGCCTCTTAGGGACTGATTGGTTAAGTGTAATGCACTGTCCTGAGCCTTGTGTCTAGTTCAAATTCGTAAGAGAAGGACTGTCAGTGAGTATTTTTTTTTTTTAAGTTTTATTAGTATCAGTTTGGGGCTGGAAAGGTGATTCAGCAGTTAAAAGCACTTGCTAATCTAGTGGGGGACCTGGGTTCAGTTCCCAGCACCCACCTAGTGGCCCACATCTACATTTCAATAGTTTCAGGGGATCCAACACCGTGTTTTGGTCCTAGGTCTGCATGTAGTACATATATACACACATGCACATAAAATACCTTAAGTCTCTACAAATAAAAGTAACCATCTTATTTTGGTTGATAAACTCAATATAAACATTTAAAGAATTGAGACTTGAAGTCACTACAATATATGACATTGTTGGCAATGGTAAGAATAGATGATGGCCATTGTGGTATGCTGCACAGCCTAGTTCTGGTTTGCTGTCATCCTGACAGTCACCCCACTTCCCCATCCCTGCATACACACATGCTCATCATCCCGACAGCCACCCCACCTCTTCACCCCTACATACACACATGCTCATCATCCTGACAGACACCCCACCTCTCCACCTCTGCATACACACATGCTCATCATCCTGACTGACACCCCACCTCTCCACCCCTGCATACGCACATGCTCATCATCCCGACAGCCACCCCACCTCCCCACCCCTGCATACACACATGCTCATCATCCCGACAGCCACCCCAC
>JAQHUG010000006.1:9555646-9567528 GCA_028555095.1 Dicrostonyx torquatus | reverse complement strand
ACCTCTCCACCCCTGCATACACACATGCTCATCATCCTGACAGCCACCCCACCTCCCCACCCCTACATACACACATGCTCATCATCCTGACTGACACCTCACCTCTCCACCCCTGCATACACACATGCTCATCATCCCGACAGCCACCCCACCTTCCTACCCCTGCGTGCATGCATGCTCATGTACCAAATTATCTGAGTCTCATGTTCTTTCATTTTTAAAGAAATATTTATATTAGTTCACAAACTCATCTTCAAGATCAAAATTACAAAGGAAAAAAATATTGAAAGTGCTTATCAGCTGGCCTAGTCCCTGTCACTGTGGAAAGGCTGTAGTATTGATTGCCGCCCGTGTGCTGCACTGAAAGCAGGTCCTTGTTTACAGTATCCTAGCCCCTCTGCTAGTAGAGGAAGGAGGCTCTTAAAAAGTTGGCAGAATTTTGGGTAGTTTAACCTCTTACTCGTTGCAAACTAAATCTAATAAACACCATGTAGATCTGGATTTGAGGAGAGCCATAGTTTTCAAAGTGAAGCAAAGTATATAGTCCAGTAAGAAACTAAAGTATATAGTCCAGTAAGAAACTAAAGTATATAGTCCAGTAAGAAACTAAAGCTGACGGTGAGATGTGAACTGGACAGTGATTTCACGTGCATTCCAGATGCTCCAGGCCGAGGAGACCTCAAGCACGTCTCAGCTGAATGAACTAATGATGGCCTCCCAGACAACACTGCTGGCTCAGGAGCCGCGCGAGAGAACTGCAGATGGGATTGAGCTCACAGGGACATTCCTCATCAATCTAGAGGGTGAGAGCAGCCAGCATGGACTAAAGCTGTCCATGGCGCTGGCTTACTGTAAGGACAGTCTGAGCCAGCTCTCGGGGCTCCAGGAATTGAAGTGAAGCCCCCCTAGGGAGAGTTCCTTCTCACACATTGAGTAACTCACCATGAGTCTTTTTCCTTCTTGTGTTGTCCTCTGATATGTAGTGCTTAAAACTGTCCAGACCCACCACCCTTCCTATGTAGATCCTGAAATTTCCTTTTATGAATATCCAACATTAAAACACTATCTAGCCATTCTTACAGAGGGTTTGGTAAGATTTACTGGAGTGGTTCTCACAGGACTGCACTGCTACAGAACTGCTTCTCATCGATTCCTCCTCACTGACTGGAATGGTGCGCGGAGAGAGCGTTCTTCCGTGTAACTGAAGTTTCAGTGGCATTGCCAGTCTATAACATGGCATTTTAACAGCTTAAGTCCCAGCACTGAGGAGGCCTCACTCTGTGAGACCCTCTCTATGTAGAAAGAAATTCCGAGCCAGCTATCTATCTAGGTCAAGAACAACGGGGCCAGCTGTAAGCAATGCAGGACTCTGACTTGGATGAGAAGCAGTTCTGTCATCTGTTCTTCAGTCATCAAGTTCTTTGATCCTGTGTTATTGAGAATTTATGTCATGGGGCAAAACCTGGGCCGTGCTAGAAAGGAGGGACAGGTGAAAGCCTGGGGAAGGAGCTGAACCGCAGAGGAATGGCAGTGCAAGCTAATGATTGGAGATGCTCTGTGTATCTTTTCAAGGTGGTGACATTCGTGAGGAGTCTTCGTATAAAGTCATTGTCGTACCAACTGCCAAAGAAAAGTGCCCTCGATGTTGGAAGCACACCGCCGAGACTGCGGATACTCTCTGTCCTCGGTGTGCAGAGGTCATTGGTACAAAATAACATCCTCATGTTAACACATCCCTGAGCAAGAACCCTCCTCAGTGCTGACTGCGGTGAATGACTAGAGCCCTAGAGAGAAACCCACGGTTTAGGGAAAAGAGAAAGATAGGTAGGGGTAAAAGAATATTAAAAGAAGTATTTCCTGTAACTAAAAGATTTTTATATATACACATATACACACAAACATACATGGAACTACATATATGAAGATATACATGTATACAAGGCAGACAGACACACACTCTCACACTCATGATGGACTTCTTCAGAGTCAGGCACTGGATATGGTTACTTTCAATGTGGCCAGACAGAAATGTTTTATATTTTATCGAAACTTTTTTTGACTCAGTATTTAAGTTCTATAATGTCTGAAAATAAAGGCATTCTGAGAAACTCCCAACTGATGGTGGTGTAGAAGTTGTGGGTTATGAAGAGTGTGTAACTTTGCAGGGGAGTGGAAGAGTCATGTGCCCACACAAGGGGAAGGGGTCGGTCATTCTGCCCACTAGAAAACATCAAGTTTCTAAGGCAGCAGGATTTTGAAACGTGCTGTGAAGAACATCACCAAACATATTATTCAAGAGGGGAAAAATCTTTGTCTTACATGTTTGAATGTTGAGGAAATAACATAAAAGCTGAACATTTATTTCACTAATATACATAAGTTCACAATAATGAGTAGACACAGAAAGTAATGGTATATACAGAATTTACTGCTTACAATACATTGACAGTAGATAAATAATAGAGCATTTTGTGAGCAATCCAATACTGGATTGATCTTTCAAGGATGGTAAGCAGAATCTAGCTGCCTCATAAAGCCATCCCTGTGAGGTGAGAGGGCTTTCACTATTGCTATAGTGCACTGTAAGAGTACTTGTTTCTTCATGAAATGGACCATAGCAACTTCTAGGGGAATGCTGTAATCAACGTAAGCTTATTGTTACTAAGTCTTAGTTTGCTATGATTTTAAATCACAAGTAATCATATTTTAAAAAGCTATTTAAATGCGGCAGGCTTCACACTGACCGTAGATGACCTTTTCTAACAAGGTGAAGGAAGCACTTTTCTGTCTCTTGGCTATGTACTGCTGTGTCTACATTTATCCCGGCCCCGCCATGACTACATCTAAGCACAGCCTGGGGTAGAGAAGTTAGGATTATCTGGACACTTTCATTAGCAGGGTAAAAAAAGGGAGAGAAGGGGGTATCTCGGGAAATGCTACTGTTAAAGGCATATGCCATGCCCTTGTTGCAGGGACACCAGCCCCGTTAGGACCTAATTCCTTTATTTGTGGCACTTTGTTGTTAGAGAATGGATACATAAATGTTAATTTTTCTTTATCAGATTTATTTTAAAAGCCCTTAGTAAAGTAGTAGAATATTTTACTGCCTTTATTAAATTCAGGATTTAGTTTTTAAATTCTATGTGTATCACATTTTTGGATGACAAATCTAACTTAGAGACTTGATTTGTGTTCTGATTCTCTTATGTGATCTACCAGAGTAAATTTAGCCAGTTTTAGCCTCAAAAACTATAAGCTATCCCTCACCCAAAACAAGTAATGGGATTAGAGTAAAAGGACGGTCGTCATTAGCAGTACCCACTCCAGCTTCTTCCAGAGTACTCAGGGCACGGGGAGAACGGGCCTCCTAGGACCCTGGAAAGGGCGGTGTTGATGTCAGTCAAGCTGTGCTTAGAGGTCGCAGCACGCAGCCGGCTGCTCCTCACAGCCCCCTGGGCAACACCGAAACATTTCTCTTAGGTGGTGTGAAATCCGACTGCTAACAGTGTTAGTTTTCGCCAGCCACGATCTTACTTAGACCTGACTTTTTAATGGAAAAGAATTCACATTTGTGTGTGTTCAGATGTTTACTGGGTGTCCCTGAAGGGCATTGTCAACCTTCACAGTGTCTATTGGAATGACAACTGTGACCATGGCAGACACCACAGTTGCACTGTATGGCTACATTCCAGAGATAGTCTCACCGCAGTAAGTACTTGCTGGTCTGCAGAGCAGCACTGTGGCCAGCCCGGGATAGGTGGGTTTGACTCACACATCTGTTTTGCACTTGGCCTGCTCTAGGCACTACAGGCTACAGAACTGGTTTGTCCTCTCCACCCAGTAGTGAGGTAGGTTTGCTAAGGCTGTCACAGCACAGAGCATGTTCTCTGTCCTCCTAGGACAGGCAACATGGCTGCGTCCCAGAAACGGACATTCTGAACACTTGGAAGAAAAATAAAGTTGGGCTTTAAATATTTTAGAATCTTTGCTTTTTTTTTTTTTTTACATATAAGTCTTACAGGATAATACATTTTTTTACAATTACCTGATGTGGATACAATTTTGGAACTTGACAAAATAAAGAGTAAATCTTAATTTACATTATAATTGATTTTGATGCATTGTTCACATCTCTGATTCCCAATTCTGGCAAGTACAGCAGGCCTGGGGTCCTTCTCCAGGTCCCTTCTGGGATCTCAAAGCCATTTCTCGTCTGATGGCAGCAGCACCCCAGGACAGGAAGCAGTCAGCACCCAGAGCTTCCTGCCAGTGGCATCCTGTTGCAGGGCCAAACATAAGGACATCTCTGCATGTTCTAAAGGGATGTGGGCTGTATCTCTAGCATGCTGATGGGAGCTGTATGAACACTTAACCCCACAGAACTCATCTGGATAGGAACTGGAATACTACAGGAAAAATGAAATCTGCAAATTACAATCAGTTACAATCCAAGAACAACAGTGAAGCTGCATCTGCACTCACGATAGCCCAGTTAATGTATGTTATCTTCAGTCTCGACTGAAGAAATGGAATTTATGGAATTTAGCCAGGATTGCACTTTTTAAAAGTAATATATTTATTTATTATACAAAAAAAAAAAAAGACCTCCAAAAAGTTCCAGATCTTGCTGTGTAAAGTGACATGCAGTGATTGATGTGGTCACAGGACTTTGAGCTACTGTCATAAAGTAGCCATGGCTTCCACAGCTTCGATGAGGTGCAGGGCGAGGCTGTACTGCCCATGCTTCTCTGGCAGGAGCTCCATCACTTTGTGCACTAGTTTTGCTGTTGCGGCGATTGGCACATCAGTGTTCTGAAGGTCCTGGGTGTTCTGCGAACGGGACAGAAGTCGTTCAGTTTCATGCAGTCAGACAATAACTGTTACTGCCTTAAGCTTTATTATGGAAGTTCTCCCACTAAAGACATTTCTTGCTGTGAAGTCACTGAGGGGAGGTCACCCATGAGGCCTTCTGCTTCTGCCCTGCACTCACCATTGCCTTCAGCCAGGTGCAGAGTGTGGGTGGGAGTCTGGCCAGCAGCTCCATGCCTTCTTTTGTCTGGGTGTGGAAAAGTGCATGAGCCAGCCTCTGCCCTGTCAACACGAGCAGCTGAGATGCCAGAACTTCCTTGTCATGAACTTGCAGAATGGCCTGAGGATGAACATGAAGAGAAATGATCCAGTGAGAGCTACTCAGCCTGTGCCCTGGAGGCTGTCAGTGGAGAGCTGCTCCAGCTCTCGTAATGACCATGTGCAGACAAAGGAAACCCAAGTCTTTGCTCATCAGCTATTTTTTTGTTTGTTACCTAAGTTTTCAATTCAGTATGACAATATCTTATCTTCAAGTGAAAGGGATCATCCTCCAGTGGCTACTGAGTACACGGGAGTAGCCTCACCTTTGCCTACCCGCCCTTACTCATTGCTGACAAGGCCTGACAGACACTGGCTTTCTAGCCTTGACCTTGCCAAGCTGGTCCCCATCTCAGGACCTTTGTACTCTCTGCTCTTCCATCTGAGGCACTGTTCCCTCAGCTCTTGGAGTGGCTAATTGCTTCCTCCCCTTGAGGTCAGTTCAGCTATCACTTTCTTCCACCCACTGAGGCTCCTATTTAGCCTATGGCTCTGCTCCCTTTTGTCTCTTGGTACAGAATTGTCCATGCTTTTCTGTTCCCCCAGTTCCACAAGCAGCCTTACTCCTATATGAACCTGGTACCAGGCACAACTCTGTTCTTTTGTTCTTTACTCTGAGACTGGGTCTTGTTCAGCCCAAGCTGGTCTACGTAGATAGGATGACCTTAATATTGTGATCCTGCCTCCACATCCCAACTGCATGCACCACTATATCCAACTCTTAATATTCATTTACTGCTTCCCTCAGCTTGAGCCCCAAGAATGACATTGCGGGTCATTCTTACCTCCTCTCCTAAGAGGTCAGCTCCATAGTTATACAGCTCTCCCACATAATGCCTTCGGATGACATCTTCGCTCACTTGAAGGTGATGAGCTAAGTCCACAGCCAGAACTGGCCAGTTGTGGTCTTTCCAATGAGTGGTTGCTGCCTCTTCGGAGGGCTCTTTGTCCTTGGTGACAGAATGCTGGGCCTGGACAGCTGCACTGACAACTTTCAGTAAGAACTTGAAGACAGGAAGCACAGCACTGCCTTGTCAGTACTTTCCATTTACAGTAACCCAGTGCCTGCTGTATAAGCTGGCCGCCCGAGTTCAGTCCCAAGAGTTCATGTGAAGTGGAAGAACTGACTACACAGAGTTGCTCTGTCCTCCCCATACTCAGTGCTATGGAGATACGAGGCCGCCCCCATATACACAACAATAAAGTAATTAAAAGTGCCTCGAGTCAACTTTGTGTCAACCAGAGATACTCCATTAAAATTAATTTTTTTTAAAATTTGTTTGATTTTTTGAGACAGGGTTTCTCTGTATGTCCTTGGCTCTCCTGGAGCTCATTCTATAGACCAGACTGGTCTCAAACTCAGAGATCTGCCTGTCTCTGCCTCCCAAGTGCTAGGATTAAAGGTGTGCACCACCACCTTCACCTGGCCTTTTAATTTTTGAAGTGTGTGTGTGTGTGTTTATGTACATGCAACATGAGTGTGTGCACGCCACAGCAACAATGTGGAGACGTCAACTCTCTGCCATGAGGGTCCTGAGGTCCAACTACGGTCACTAAGTGCCTTTGCCTGCTGCGCCATTCCACTGACTCTAAAGTTGCTTTGATAGCAGTAAAGGAACATATATTAAGGAAACTAGCTCTTGGTATTTTTAAAAGACAGCTATATTTGTGCTCTGTTATCTCCTCTAAGAAATAAGAACAGAATCCAGTATTTAACTTACCTGTTGTCTTACAGAAATGAAATTTGGATCCATTTCCCCACTAGGTAATAACTGAATTGAAGTTAAGTCTTTGAAAAATGCATTCTTTCCCTAAAAAGAGAAAGATCAAAAAACACCTGGTGATTACAGACTACTAGGGAGCATAAGGGAAAGATCTGAAACATGAAGCACTCTAGCACGAGTTGATCTTCATGGTGCTCGCCTCATCTAACTTGGTACCTAGTGCCAGCACCTGAGCTGCAGCAGCCTTTAAGGCCGCCTCCACTCATCTAGCACTCAAGCCTGTGCGCTTCCCCCTCTCCTGGACTGTGGCCTGCTGACCACCAGCAAACATGGTCAGACAGATGGCAGCCAGTCATATTCCAGATTGGGTTCCAGGCAACTGTTGCTTCTGACTTGGGTATTCCTGTTCACTCCCCAAGAGGTCAAGTGACTCATCCCACAGACACAGCTACATCATACATCATAGTCTAGTTGAGCCCTTAGCCGAGACCTCCATGAAGCAACTCCACTAGTGTGTACTAGTGTACAAAGGGTGGAATAATTCCTCAAGCCAGGGAACTCAAGGGAAAGCAAACTGAAGGAGTGAGGGTATCCAGATGTGTTCTAGATACAAACTCCTTAGGGCACTGAACAGAAGCACACTCATCAGATGTATGAGTAAGTCTGGATGTATCGAGGGAGAATATGCAGAATGAGAAGGATGTCATGAATAAATTAGAAGAATGGAACTAGGTAGGGGATAAGGACCTGGGACTCAGTGGATCATATCCTGTAAATCACTAAAGAACTGAAGACGTACTATTCAGTAAGAACCCCATGTACCTGTTAGCCAACAACTCCACCACAACTCTGAAACCCTCTGGGGACTCACCTTGCTATCAAAAAGAGCGAGAGGCTTCACACTCTTAAGAGAAAAGCGCATGGCTGCATACAGGATGGAGCACAGGATGGAATGATGCTCCACCAGTGGGTAATGGATAGGCTTCTGCTCGAGCGCCAGTTCCACTATAGAGATGGGGCCTTCCACGGACAGCCAGGCATCCTCAGTGTCCAGGATTGGCGCCTGCATTTCATCCCTGCTAATGTCAGCCTGTGAAGTTGAGAACAGAAGACTGTCAGGAGTTGGAGAATAGGAACTGCAAACGGCAACATCCCAAAGTGCAAACTCGTAGCCTGTATTCCCTATTTATAACAGAAACCGCAAAAATATAATTTAGAGAGAGGGGAAAAGGGAGGAGGAGACAAGGGAAGAGAGAGAAAGAATATAACTTTTGAGGCTAAAGTCAAAATGTATAATAATAATGTACAATAAATATGGTAAATAAACCTATCATGTCATTTCTTAAGCTCAATGATTTTCAGATTATTTAATATCTAAAGAGACACTCGAATGAGAATGTGGGGGGAGACACATGCTGTGTGTGTGTAGTTTCACTTCAAGGCCCTGGCTGGCCTTCACTCTCACGGTCCTTCTACCCCAGCCTCCCAAGAGGAGACGCCAGGTATGCCCCGCTGTGCACACGCCTTTTACCTCCAGTGAAGTCTGAAGAAGATCCAGGCAGGATCCGAGGAAGCACGTCACTGCTGTGTCACTCATCCCCACATCCTGTTCTCAAAAAGGAACATTATGACCCCCATCAAAACTTCTGTACTATTAGAGAAACAAGAGACATCAGCATGTCCACTTGCCTGCTATTCTATACTGAATACAATCTGAAGTCATTAGATATTTAAGTTCCTGCCAGAGGGTTTGGTAGCATCGAACAATTTGATAATAGTCTTTAGTATGATATTAGTGCTATTAGTGTTACTACTATCAATCTTAATGTCAGGTGAGGGTGTGCCTCAGTGGTTGGCACATACTTAGCATACATAAGACTCTGGATCCTCAGTGTTGGCACATACTTAGCGTATGTAAGACTCTGGATCCTCAGTGTTGGCACATACTTAGTGTATGTAAGACTCTGGATCCTCAGTGTTGGCACATACTTAGTGTATGTAAGACTGGATCCTCAGTGTTGGCACATACTTAGCGTATGTAAGACTCTGGATCCAATCTGTAGCACCCCCAAAGGGCAGGGGGAGACTGTGCACAGTAACTACAGATTCTTCAGTTTGCTAAAGCATTGCTAGCCAACCAACCATGGTAAGATACACACGTGGTTCAGAAGGTTCTAAGTTCTGAAGAAACAGCCTGGGCTGCTGGTTTCATGGCATCTTGAAGGCAATGAGCTGAATTATCTGAATAAAACTAGAATTCCCTATTTGACAACCAAATTCCAAATTCACATTTTTGGCAAGAAATAGTTCCCACTGACCCCTCTTACAGGCCTGTGTGAGGAGTTACTGCATTTCTGGATAATCTTTTTAAAGCCAACAATCACTTGATTCTTCACACCTTCAAAGTACATAACGTAGAGTGTGTGTGTGCGTATTTGCACACATACATACTTAACTCTAGCCACACTGCCACTCTGGGAATAAGACTCCCCTAAGTTACATTTGTGTCTCACATTTCTGGAGATACGTAAGAAGAACATGTCACAGTCTAGAGGGAAACTACTAATCAGCAGCCATGGTGTCTGTGATCAGAATCTCAACTGAGGTCGGTGGTTATTCAGTCTAGTTATAATCTGCCTACAGGTGAGGTTAGATGTCTCTACCGGGAGATGCGGGTGCAGAGTAGACCCAGGCAGAGATGGCAATTTGCTGCGTCCAGTCCAGAGTCCAAAGCCAAATGAACCTTAAGACTTACACATGCTAGCTGCCAATCTAGACAGGGAAATTGAGGGACCACAGATCACAACTATTTCCTTAATGCAGTACTCGCTGTTTTTGTTATCTCCACAGAGATCATCTCAGCAGTGGAAATCAAAGTTCACCCGTACAGTAAGATATGTAGAGTGCAGGTTTAACAGGGAGACTCACCCTTCGGCATAACCTATCCTTTGGAGACTTTCCAACCTGAAACAGACAAAGTATAATAGTTAACAATTTAAACGAAAGGCATTGGAACAGTACAGAAAATAAAAAGCAACCAGCAACCAGAATTACAGCTATCAATATACATGCCAGTAATTAACTATTGGCAGGCTCACTAATAATGATTTTTCAAAAGCAAATTCTTGGGCTGGAGAGATGGCTTAGCAATTAAGAGCACTTGCCACTGTTACAGAGGACCTAGCTAGGTTCAATTCCCTGCACCCACATGGTGGCTCACAACCATCTATAAACCCAGTTCTAGGGGCTTCAACAGGCATGTATGTGGTACAAATACATGCATGTAGGCAAAACAATCACACACATAAAGTAAAATAAACTGAATAAAAAATTTCCTCCTCCACTAGTTAATTGTGTATTTTTGAACCAATAAGTAAAATTTCTTGCTGGGCAAGGGAGAGTAGTACACAGGTGAAATCCTGGCCCTTGAGATCTTGAATCAAGGCTAGCTGGTGAGGTACTGTCATAAAAAAAGGTGGGGGAGGTTGAAAGATGACAAGAGCCGAAGGAAGGCAGGCAGGAGACAGAAGCCTGGTAAAAATCCAGCTCTCTGCTCATACAGCCAAGTAACTGTGTTATCTGAATTTTCCTGGTAAACAACACCTGAGAGCCTTGTTGGCCAGTAAAGAGAGTTTTGAATGGTGGCAAAAGAGAGTGCTGAACAGCAGTGGACAGCCATGCTCATTGCTGCTCGAGTCAAAATAGCCAGGAAATGCAAACTGAAGTGCCCTACAATCAATTAATAGACAAGGAAAAATTGGTACATATACACTATGTATACTATTCAGCTGTAAAGGAAAATGAAATCACGAACTTTGCAAGAAAATGGATGCGACTAGAAGAGATACTGAGTGAGGTAACCCAGACCCAGAGAGACAAATGTGTTTTCTCATCTGAACTCCAAATCTTCAGATGTGAGTCCACATCCTTGAGTAGCTGCAGAAATCAGGAAAATAAAAATGGGCTATGGGGGTTGGTGGGAAGCCAGATGGAAAAAACAGGGTGGCTCCAATTTGGGAGCAACAGTTAATGTGTCTGAAAAAGTCACAAAGGAATCATACTATTAACTGTCTACCTAAAATACCTATAATACACATAAATGTATATATATGTGTGTGTATGCATGTGTGTGTGTGGAAAGAAAGAGAGAGAGAGAGAGAGAGAGAGAGAGAGAGAGAGAGAGAGAGAGAGAGAGAGAG
Organism: Dicrostonyx torquatus; assembly: GCA_028555095.1. Lineage (NCBI taxonomy): Eukaryota > Metazoa > Chordata > Mammalia > Rodentia > Cricetidae > Dicrostonyx > Dicrostonyx torquatus. The sequence continues at coordinate 9,556,478 of JAQHUG010000006.1, read as the reverse complement.
AGAGATTGAGAACTGAGATCCCATCTGGGTTGACAATGTTCCCTCCCTTCCCAAGAACAATATACTATCTAATGAAAACCTCAACAGCAGGCATGAGAAGCCCTCTTTTGAGTTGTTGGTTAGGGTTGTCCAAGAGACTCCCAAGACACTCTAAGTTTGATTGCCCCCCAGGGGTGGAAGGTAAGTCCCTATTGCTGAGGATATCACACACTTCAGAAACGGCACAGAGGTTCCTAAGCTGGAACTGATCTGAATGACCAGAAGGCACCATGCAAGCTTCCAAAGGAAGGAAACAACTAATACGCCTACCCAGCTATGATGCCTATGAACCACAGTAAAAACAGGTAAGGCAGCATAACCCTGAGGGTGCATGAGTGGCACACGTATCTTGGCAGTAACCAACAACTCTCTAATTGGACTGAAGGTCCACTTAACAGATCATTTTGGTACTGGAAACCTAGCCAACTACCTGGAGATGGTAAAGACATGGATCTCAGAGGAGACCCTACAGCTGATACTTTACTAACCCAGCATAATCTCTAAGCACGTTCTAAATGTTTATCCTTGTACCCGCAGACAAGGACACTTCTCTGTGCAACGGACAGAGCCCACTACAGGAAACTACATCCAGTCAAATGCAGAGCTCACTGCCAACCGATACATCTACTGACAACTCAGTCACCTGAGGCTCAGAGATCACTGCAGAAGACAGAGCTGTAAGATTGTAAGAGACGGGAAAAGGGAGTCTGCTGCGAGGGTTTCTCCTAGAAACATCAGAAAAGCTACACCATGAAGTCTCCCCAGCACCGCTGTCTAAACAGGAGCTGAACAA
>JAQHUG010000006.1:9544444-9555351 GCA_028555095.1 Dicrostonyx torquatus | reverse complement strand
TCGAGACCAGCCTGGTCTACAAGAGCTAGTTCCAGCGCAGGCTCCAAAGCCGCAGAGAAACCCTGTCTCGAAAAACCAAAAAAAAAAAAAAAAAAGAGTATATGTGTATATATGTAACAACAATCAAAGGAAAAGTGGTCATGAATTTGAAAGACAGTGAGGGGGTGTGTGCATGGGAGGAAGAAAAGGAAGGGGTTAATGATGTAATTTTCTTATTATCTCAAATATATACATGTGTACACACACACCACACAAAGACATAGAATGCTAGCCCTCAGAAGTACATTTAACCCAGCAGGACTAAACCATACTATCAGATAACCAGAAACAGTCTGTCAACTGTCCACACACCCCAGTGTGAACAATCTTTCTAATATCAATAAATTAAGGGAACTAAGTTAAGAAGTATGAGACAATTACCATCACCTCACCTTATCCATCAAGTAGGTGGCAGCAGAAAACCTTTTAACTAAGAATGTATTCCACATCATCAACGCGATACCTAGACAGCAACAGAGACAGGAACAGAGTGCTGCAGATGCAACTTCATCAGACATGTAACTCTTCCCCAAGTTTATCTACATGTTACTTCTTGCATCTTATATAGAATTTTTATTTTTAACAAAAGAATAAGTGAACAGAGGAGTATAGCTCTAGGCATAAGTATAAAATGTGTATCACAAGGAAAAAATAGCATCATCATCATCATCATAACATCACACAGCCTCCAAAAAAGCTTTGAAGGTTCGATTGCTTGCTTTGCTTTGCTGTGCTAGGGCTGTGCAGGGGCCTGTGCTGGGGTGGGACACAGGGCCTTGCGCATGCTCAGCTACTGCTACTGATTAGCACTCCTGGCTCTCAAGCTTTGGTGAGAGTCTGAAACAGGAAGCACACACTGGCTGAGACAGTGATGTGGGAAGACCTCTGGGGAAACGTCTGTTAACATACCTGCTGGTCTCCCAGCACATCTCAGAAATTCATCATAAAAGACAGGCACAAATTATTGAGAACAGCTTCATTCTTATGTAAAAGCATTAAATTAACAAAATATTAAAAGTGCATCAAGGTAGCCAGATGTGGTGGTTCATGCCTGAAATGCCAACCTTTGGGAGGAAAAGGCAAGAGGATCAGGAGTTCAAGGGTGGCCTGGGCATCAAGAGACCTTACTGCATGAGGAAAACAAACACCCACTCCCCTAAAAGACAAAAAGTACTTTAAAACATTAAAAATACTTAAAGAACTCAACTAAACAAACAAGAACAAAACCTAAGCATTTCTTTACACAGCAAGGCAGCTGATAACCAGCAGTAATGCTCCATAGTCCTGGACGGAAGCAGTTACAAGGGGTGCTAGGGCAAGAGCAAGACGCTGGTGGAGGGTGTCCTATTATGGCAGGGGCTCCATGAGTCCATAAGGGCTTAACATCTGCTACTCACCATTTTGAACATGTGCATTAAGAATGTGCTTCAAGTGTTCTATGGACCTAACCAGAAAGCGTGCTTCCTTAGACAGGAGAGAGAGAGAGAGAGAAGATAAAGTTACTTTACATCAATAAAAACCTTTTAAGATTTACTTTTATCTATGTGTGTGTGTAGGGCGAGTGAATGCTGTGAGTGAGAGGATGCCTGCAGAGCTGGAGGAGGACATCAGAGCCACTGAAGCTGGAGCTACAGGCACATGTGAGCATCCAGACTAGTGTGCTGAGAACTGAACTCAGGTCCTCTGAAGGAAGCAACCTTAGCCACCAAGCCACCCCTCCAGCCCCCACTGAGACGTCTTACTAAATTTTCTGCATAAATGTACTTAAGAAATTGGCAAAGGGCTAGAGAGATGGTTCAGTGGTTAAGAGCACTGCTGCTCTTGCAGAGGACCCATAGGATGGCTTACAATTATCTATACTAATCTCTAAGGGTACTGGGCACACATTTAGTACACAGACATACATGAAGGAGGAGGAAGAGGAAGAAAAGGAAGAAGGAGCAGCACCATTACCACCACCAAAGCAGCAGCCGCTGTGTATAGTGGCACACACCTTTAATCCTAGAACTCAGGAGGCAGAGGCAGGTGGATCTCTGAGTTTGTGAGTTTGAAGCCAGCCTGGTCTACAGAGTGAGTTGCAGGACAGTCAGGGCTACACAGTGAGACCCTGCTTCAAAAACAACCAAGTAAGCAAACAGAAAGAAATTGATAGAAGCAGAAAGACCATGAGTTCTAGGCCACAAAGGCTAAAAATGGAATTCCAGGATAAGCTATATAGCTAAACCCTGATTGAAACAAACAAACAAGGAGGGAAAAGAAAAACCAAAGATATATGTGAATTAGGTAAAAAATAACTTATGAGATAACTTCAATCATTTCATTATCTAATTAATAATTTCTAGATACACCGCAGATCATGACAGGGAGATTCACGCTCTCTGCAGTCTCTATACCACATGATTGTTCTCTGTAGCCAATACTTGATTTTCAGAGGCGTGAAAACTTAGTTTCTTTTTGCAAACAACCATTATGCAACAAATTTGGAGCAGCTACTATGCATGAAACCTATTTAAGGCCCCAGGAAAACCACACTAAACAAAATGGACCCAAATCCTGGTCTTTAATGAGGTTAGAGTCTAGTGAGGGAGCTGGACAATAAACATGAAAGCGAGCATCTCAGAGTGTCAGAAGTAAATGGTAAGGAGAGAAGAATTAGAGCAAGGGACCAGGAAATGTCAGAGGGAAGGCTTAAAAGCCATCTGTGTTATCACAAAGGCTGATATCCTCAAATTCACAAATTAGCATGTAATGCTCACAAAATCATCCAGATGTTGGCTAAAACCTTTTGAAGCCCCATCACTACTGTCCCACACATGTTGATACTGCAAAGTCTCCAAATATAATTCAATTTAAAATTAAAGGTAGATGTGCATGTAGTGTTGAAGTTGGGATGGGTGGGATGTGTTAACAAGAAAAACCACACAAACAAGACAGCCATTATTCAAACCATCCTAGTGGAGGCCGATGATTACACTAATGGGGCCACTTTCTCTACTCCTCAAGATGACTACTACCATAGAATATTCTTGTTTAGGAAGAAATTGAGACAATGGGCTCAGGGATGTTTCCCAAGGTCATGCCAGCTGTGTGCTATAACTAGGATTAGCTGGAAGGATTGGCAACAGGGTACAAAGGCAGTTGAGCCAACTCTATGAGCAGAACCAAATGCTGTAATGTTCCCTTCCTCTTTCTCTTAGCATAGGATTATACTGCCTGCCACCAGTCGGTCCGGGAACACGGGCTTTCCCCTTACCTGAAGCTGTGTGCTTTGTCCTCGTCCTCAGTGAGCTCTAACAGGTACAGTTTCGATTTCCTCCTGCATCTCTGCATGAAATGGCACCAACCTAACACTATGTGCCATCTTGGTAAAGTCAAAGTCAAGGTCCTAATGGCAGCCTCGTGTCTGATGGCTCTAGTGTCTATGGCTACCACTTTTCGTACATTTGGATAAGAACGATAACCCAGGAACAGCCCTACTATGTACATGGCCAACTCATGTCCAACGTTAACCTTGTGGGCCTCTCAGCTCGCCGATAAGGCCTCATTTCCCACACTCTTAGGATCACAATCTTTGGTCTGGAAGTGGCTCCGAGCTTGGCTTTGGATCCCAACTGAATGACTGATGTACGACTGGCCACCAAATCTACTACTCCACCATTCCAGCCATTTAAGGCAGGCATCAATCCTTCAGGCTCGACACCAAAATGAAACAAGACATGAGAGCATCTTGTCGCTATTTCTTTGCCACCTCCTTCACTCAAGCCTCCCTCATAAGGATTCTTGTAAATGACTCCCTTGGAATCCAAATTTTTTCTTTGAGGTCTTTAACTTGGGCTGCATTCAAAGGTGAATTGACTCACACTGCTACAGTAAGACATCCTTCCTCCCCCTAACAAAGGCTCTTTAATATGTAATGGTGTTATGTATTAAGAGAATACACTAAGAGTGATTTAAATAACAGACTTGTCGTTGCTAACTTAACCAAACCCTGCTGCCAGGATGGGAATCCTGTTCACATTCCTCCGCCACCTTCTCACTGAGTCCCCACAGCAAAGGACTAATTCCGGCCAGTCTTCAACCCTGTTTCTAGTCAATGAAAAAAGGAAGGCTAGACCTAGAATGAGGATCTAACTCCTAGAATCTGAATGAAGCACCAACTGAGGTCTAAAAAAGTGACCTAAGAACACAGCTGGCCACCGCTGTGCACACTGCTCACTACTCAGGAAAGCACGAGTTCAGTGCTAGTGAGGGCAACTTAACAAGACCCTGTCTCCAGGAAACAATAAGTTTAAAGGGGATGGGGCTCTAGTTCAGCGTTCAGGTGCTTGCCTAGCAAACATGAAGCTATAGGTTCAACACTTAGTACTGCCACACACATACATGCAAGGCAATGTGTGAGAAGCACGAGCACAGCTACTAGTACAGGACAAGGTAAAAGCAAATGTTTAGTGAGCTCCAGGACAAGCCTGGCCCGGGTACATGTGTGCAGACGCAATCAGCAGACGGAGAGGGACGCACCTCTGGGTCTTTATTCCACTGAACAACATACTCCCAGCAGCAATGTGCATGCAGTACGTCAAGCTCAAGGCTACACGGGAACTGCTCATAGGCTAAACGCAGCAAGTCTGAAAGACACAGAGGGTAACAGCATCGTCAGTAACAAGAACGTGGCTATGTCACTCCACCCCGGATCTTGTAATGCTCATTATTTGGGTGTCACCTGGTATGGCTCCTAGGTCTATCTGCACCTCTGGCACCTCAAGGAAACTTCGCGCAATACCTTCTTTGGGTTCATCTGGGTTTTCTGCATCTCTTTCTTGGTTGACACATTTCAACAACTCAGGGCTGAGGTCCTGTTTAAATATCCACTTGGCTACACTGTCTGCAACACCACCTACAGGTATAAGAAAGAAATTTGGTAAAATCTGAGTAGCAATGCATTAAATGGAGCCAAATAGAGTATGCTGGATACTTGAAGACCAGAGAGACACACCACATTCAGTTGTGAATCAACCAAAGGGAGACTCACAGCAGTGCTAACACACATCATCCAACTGGGAAGGGCCAGCAAGACAGCTGCAATCGGGGGCACACTTCCAAACTGAGAACAATCTTAAATAAATATAGTGGGCATGTGCCAATACTATATGCTGTACACTTGCCAGGTCCATAAATTCAAAATATAGTATACCAGACACAGATGAGAAAATTATTATTTTTTTTAAAGAATTCTTTTTTTTTTTTTTGGTTTAAAAAGAATCTTATGTCGGGCTGGCTTCAAACCCATCATGTAGCTGAGGATGAACCTTGAACTTCTGATGCTATTACCCCCACCTCCAAGGTGATGGGGCAAGTATATGCCAGCACACCTAGTTACAAGGTGCTGGGAATTAAGCCCAGGACTATGCATGCCAGACAGTGGCTCTTTCAATGGAACTAATGCCTACCCCCACACTACTTTAAATGCATGTATGTCTGTACATGTGTACACAAATGCACAAGTGACATCAGAGGAGGATGGCGGTGTCCTGCTGTTACTCTGCCTCAATCACTTGAGACGGTCTCTCACTGAACCTGGATCCAGGACGGCAGCGAACTGCAGTCTGTCCGCCTGCCCCACAGCACTGTGGTTAAAGTGTGCACAGCCATGCTTGGCCTTTCACGTGAGTTCTGAGGATTTGCACTCAGGGACTCATGGTTGGCAGCAAGCACTCTTATGCAGAGTTACTGCCCAAGTGACCCCACCTACCCCAGATCATATCTAGTGTACACCTAACTTTGCTAGATAAAATATCTATGGGCAAAATTTAGTCATAATTCACATTTTACTCAGCGAGAGGGTACAAAAAAATTTTAAGTGCCAGCTGAAAACATCAAGACGTGAAAAATTCTGTTTATCACCTAGAATAAAGTATACATTTAAAAATGGTATACACTAACTTTCCTATCTTTGGGGGTAGGGAGCAGGTGAGGAATGCCCACGAGGGCCAGTTTGAAATTTATTAGCTCAAATGTTCATTCCCCATCTGCCTCCAGAATAGCTGGGACTAACATGTATACCACCATGCCTGGCTTACCTCTTATTTTGATTCAGTTTCCCATAAAAATAATGCTTTATAGTAAACTCACCCTCTGTGAACAGGGTGCTGGGAGACTGAACTTCATGTCTGGCTTCTGAGCTATTTCAAAGTGTTACTCTAGAATTACACCCCTGACTGCATTTCTTGGGTTAATACTGCAATGGTGCACCTCAACATCATTAGGGGACAACGTGGTATAGAGGAAATTTACAACTAAAAAAACCATCACAAATCTTATAAAGAATGAGAAAGCAAATTAATGAAATAAAAATCTATAAATACAGGGCTGGGGAGATTTCAGGGTTTGATAAGTACTTCACAATCATGACAGAGTGCAGAGCTTATTGCCCATGTAACAAGCAAAGCAGACAGCACACCCTTGTAAGCCCAGCTCTAAGGTCGGCAGTGACTGAAGGATCCCTGGCTCTTCCTGGCTTCCAACCTAACCTAGAATATTTGAACCACAGACTTGGAAAGAGACCCTGCCTCAAAGGAATAGAAGGACACTGATAGAGGACACCTGACACCCTCTCCTGGTCTCCATGCATACACACAAAGTCCATGTACCTGTAAGTACACGTACCTGTGCACACACACATGCACACACACTCAAGCATTAAATAAACAAAATGTAAAGATCTAGAAGCATTTGAAATAATATTCCGGTATCAAGTGCCTAACAGGGCCTCTGGTAAGGAGAATGAGTTGTTCTCAGAGACAACTGAAATGAAGGTTCTTATGCCCCCAAACCATAATAGCTGTAGGTCAGTAGAAAGTCATGCATCAGAGACGAGGACAATGCTGACTGCTCTCCCTTACATGTGGAAACTACAGTTACTCTCATAGGAGGAGAGGGTGGAAGAGCAATGAGCAGAGGCCGGGGAGAATGCAGGGAGAAGGATGGAGAGAGGACGGTAGGTACTAGGGTGCCTCTGGACGGGTGAGTAACTTCTGGTCCCAAGTGCTGCAGGGTCACTAACTGACAACTTGAACATTCAGAACAGATATCGGAGAGGACTTTGAGTGCTCCTGACACAAAACAATGACAAATAGCTACACAATGGATCAGAACTAATGATGCATAAACGTATTAAAATGTCACACTGTATCTCATAAATATGCATGACTACTATGTGGCACGTAAAACATGCACTTCAGGAAAATTTAGAAACACAAAGGGGAAGAAAGAGAGGGAAGGGATGGCGCTATTAGCTCTAAGGAGATCAGGAGAGGAGGAGAAAGCTGGCTGGGAATAGTCTCCTGGAGGGTCACTTGGATGCACTTTGACCATGAGCAAGACTTAAGTGTCCATAAGTGGGTGAGGTGGGACCTGGGAGCAGGATGGGAGTCTTCATGAAAACCTGGTCTGAAATTAATTTAAACGCACACCTATATTGACAGCACTTGGCTAGGGAAGGGGAAGGTGAGTTCAAGGTAAGCTCTGGTTGTCTGAAGAAAACAAAACAAGTGAATATGTACTCAGAATTGTGTGTGCGCATGCAAACAGTCACGGGCTTCGGCTCACCTTTTCCCCCTTCTAACAGTTTCTTCACAGAAAGCCTTGGAAGTGGCTCTGTCTGTGGAGATGACACTTTGGCAGCTGGAGAACTGGCCTTGCTGTGGAGCAGGGTCTGGAGGATGAGGCAGTCTTCCAGCTGCTTCAGCAGGAGCTTCCAGTACTCGGTGTCAAGAGAAAGGGCTTCCCAGGAGTCTGTGAGGGCTTCTGCATCAGCACCCAAAGCTGTCTGGGAAAACTGAGAAGAAATATCCTGCTCACACTCTTGTTTTCATTTCATTTTCCGGGGATCAAACCCATACCTTACATATGCTCGGCGAGTGCTCTAATACTGAGCCACATTCTGGTCGCCTGACAAAGACTTTGAATAGCATTAGAGATGCAATTTTACAGATTTAATACTTGTCTGGAGGAGATGGATACTCGGGACATTTAGAAGAGGTCCTGTGGTAATAAGTCAGGGTTAGCAGGAGTGCATCTTAAAGAGTCTTCTTTCTGGTCTTTGACAACCAAGGGCTGCTCTGCTTAGGATGTTGACAGAATGTACCAGCTAACTCTATCACTGTAAACACCTCAATCGGGTACACTTTGCCCATAACGTCTAGGACTGACAATGTTGCTAGGAAACCACTACAGACCCACTCAGGTGTCTGGTAAAGTGCTCGTTCATCTGACTCAGTGCTGGGTGTGTAAGAGGAGGAGGATGGAGACAATCATGGGACAGCAAAACCTGAATAAACCCAAGAAGTGGCTCTGACCTTCTTCATGAGGAATGCATCACCTGTTATTTCAAGTTCCTCACACACCCCACATTCTAGATGCTCCAGAGCAGTGCAAGTTATCTACCCAAGCATGGAAATCCCCATCAGCCAACAGAGTGCCGCCGCACAGCTGCCCACTCACTCTCTTATCTGTAGAACTGCTGGACATCTGGGCGGCAACAGAATGCCCAACATGCGCAGACAGCAGGGCCGCGCCATTGTTCTCCGACTGAATACAGGCCATGCGCATCTGTTGCCACCAAGGGGACACAGACTGAGAATCCCACGTCTCATCAATGGCCACTGCACAGACAAGAAGAAAAGCAGAAGGTAAAATCTCACCCTGTCTGTTTAGGGGTGTAGTACATGGGTTTCATCCTTTACGTTTAAACTAAATCCCTCAAAGATGCACCTGTATATTTCTAAATGCACTAGAAAATTAATATCATGTGCCAACTAGGTTTTTATCAACTTGACACAAGCTAGAGTCATCTGAGAGAAAGGACCTCAAATGAGAAAATGCCTCCATGAGCTCAGCCTGTAGGCAAGCCTGTACAGCATTTTCTTCATTAGTGGTTGATGGCAGAGGACCCAGCACACTGAGGGTGGGGCCACCCCTAGGTGGGTGGTCCTGAGGTATCTAAGAAAGCAGGGTGAGCATGGAGAGCAAGCTGGCAGGCTACACTCCTCCAGTCTGCTTCACTTCCTGTCTCCTGGAACTGAAGTTCACTGACCTCCTCAGTGACACCTGGAATTAGAAGAAAAAAATAAACCCTTTCCTTCTCAAGGTGCTTTTGATCACTGTTTTTATCACAGCAATAAAAACCCTAAGACACTGCAATTGATTTTATTTAGAACATTTATCTTCCATTCCTTTATATTGTTCGTCATGCTATTTCTTGAATCAATACCTAACTCTTGGGTCTTTTATTTGTCTGTTTTGCTTTTTTGGGGGGAAGTGAGTGGTGGTTGTTATTGTTTTGAGACGGGGTATCTTTGTGTAACAGCTCTGGCTGTCCTGGAACTCACTCTGTAGATTAGGCTGGCCTCGAATTCAGAGATCTGTCTGCCTCTGCCTCCTGAGTGCCGGGATTAAAGGTATGTACCACCACTGCCAGGCCCCAAACTCTTATTTGAAAGATTTTCATCATTACTAAAAAGGAATAATGGGGAAGATACATACTTTTAGAACATTTTTATTGTTTTCTTTATATGTATGGGTTTTTTTATTTGCATGTATATCTGTGTACCACATGTATGTCTGGAGCCCACAGATGCCACAAGAGGGCAATAGGTCCCTGGAAGTGGAGTTACAGACAGTTGTGAGCCACCATGTGGGTGCTGGGAATGGAACCTAGCTCCTCTAGAAGAGCAATGAGTGTTCTTAAACACTAAGACACTTCTCCTACCAAAATATTATTTCTACCAAAGACCATTTCCCAATGACGTTACATCTTCTGACAGCGGAATTTCACTGCCCTGTGTAAAAGCACAGCAAGTTCTGACCAGTGCATGGAGACGTCTATGGCAATACTGCCACAGAGCCAAGGGTGCAGACCCAGGCCTCGTATGTACAAACGATCCTCCTAGCTTCACACCCACTGAAACCTTTTCCCTTTTCCACATTGTAGCCTCCCCCCTTTTTTTTTTTTGAAAGAAACTCATCTTGCTTTTGTGTGGTATTTCAGACACCGCTTTTGTTTCAGAGCCCTGAAGTAGAAACCCTGAGAACACGGGCCCACAAAGCACCATCTCCTACCTTTCATCTTGCTCAGGAGAGACAGCATGGTATGAAGACAGCAGACAGACTGTGGTTTGTCCAAAATATCTTTTTCCTTCGAAAGCCAAACACTTAGGAGCAGAGACTAAAATAAAATTAAAATATCTTTCAGCCTAAATAATATTTAACAAAGGGGAGATTTTACAGTGTCCTACCGTGTGCATGTGTACATGTGTGCGTGTGTACACGCTGACGCAGCTATCTGGCTGGGTGCTTGCTCTATCATGCCATGTGGGATCACACTGAGGTACACGGTCTACCTAAGAGATTCTCAACATCTGCTGGGCACCTGACTCGCACCCCCACCTCCTCTTAGGTTATACACTCTGTCTTCCAATCTAAGCCACAGTTAAGGGGAACACTGACAGGAAGGACACCAATGTGACATTCCCCTCTGAGCAAAGTGCCAGATGTGGATTCTGAAAGGAGACATAGGGAGGGGCTTTGTTGCTCTTACTTTGGCCAAAGACACAGGTACACGATGGAGGGGAACAAGTATACGTCACCCAATTCCTTTTCTAGAATTCCTAACAAGTTCTGAAATACATATTGTAAACGAAACAACTTTAAGATTTGTGCAGCTTATTTGATGAAAATTTGAAGAGACCAGTGTCACCTCTGTGAGTGCTGGTCCAGCACAGTGTCACCTCTGTGAGTGCTGGTCTATCACAGTGTCACCTCTGTGAGTGCTGGTCTATCACAGTGTCACCTCTGTGAGTGCTGGTCTATCA
>JAQHUG010000006.1:9446059-9543009 GCA_028555095.1 Dicrostonyx torquatus | reverse complement strand
GTGTCACCTCTGTGAATGCTGGTCTATCACAGTGTCACCTCTGTGAGTGCTGGTCCAGCACAGTGTCACCTCTGTGAGTGCTGGTCTATCACAGTATCACCTCTGTGACTGTTGGTCTATCACAGTGTCACCTCTGTGACTGTTGCTCTATCACAGTGTCACCTCTGTGACTGTTGGTCTATCACAGTGTCACCTCTGTGAGTGCTGGTTTCTATGCAGCACCGTGGCTACTTATAAAATCGCAGTAGCTTTACATGGGAAAAGCTCTACAAGCTGTTGGCTTAAATGTATTAGCTCACAGTATGTCCAGAAAGTGAGGGCGAGGAGCTGAAGGTGCCGTGTGAAGGAGAGGAGTTCACACAGGACATGAGATGACTCAGGACGAGGAACCACATACAGCGGCGGGCATTATATTACCTCATTTGATTTAACAACCCCGGTGGCAGGAACAGCCAGCACATTTCAGAAACAGTGGACAGAGTCTCTAACTTCCAGCACCATGCACATACAGAGTTAGAACTTTAGTCGATAGCTAACTCAGATATTCTCATTTCTTTCTTTAAAAAGGTTTAAATCTGTACATGTAACACACACACATACATGAAATCACTCACATGCTTTCTCTCTTTAATGTGAAATCAATTTCTCTGCCTTTCCCATTCCACTCATGTTTCTTTCCTGTTCAGCTCCTTCCAAGCTTAGCCTATACTTTAAAAACCCCAACTCTGCCCTCATTCCCCTCATGCTCATAAAGCAGTGGCAAATGCTAACGGACGCATAAACCATCTACTCTTCTGCCACTGGCTGATATGATGGGAGGGGCTTACAGAACTAAGGTCATATTCTAGCATGGAACTTCTACCACTGGTAACCCAGCACACTGCTGAGTCCATAAAGACGTCTCCCCTCTGTTTTGGACTACCCCAACTTCACAGCCGTTACTGATAACCAACAAACTTGTTCTCAGCCAGAGAAGCATCTTGTTGTTTCCTGCCTATGTGCATGTGCTGGGAAGCAAAGGGAAGCACTCACCACCTTCAGGCTCGTCATTCTGCTGCTACTAGATGTACCTATTGGGTGTTATAAAATGTGTGACCAGAGTTTACTGGAAGGACAACTGAATGGTGGTACATGGTTGTCACCCTGCACTTTGAGGCAGAAGCAGGAGGGTCCTGAGTTCCAGACCAGTCTATACTACACTGCAAGACGTTCTCACTCCATCCTACCCCCACAAAAAAAATAAACAAACAAAATGCATCATGTTTTTAAATATACTTAAAAGATTTAAAGTCTCTCCAAGTGCCTCCATTAACAAAAGAGTTAAAGAGGCCAATGGAAGTGGCAACCAAGATTGCTTTAGATGAAGACAGCTAGGTTAAATACGCTAACAGCTTGTCTTCAAACTGTGACCTCCACTTTCCTTACCACTGACCCCACCCATGCCTACAGCAAATGCTGAACGAACGCAAAACTCTCTCCTTCCCAGTTCTCCCTGTGTCAGTATCCTCCCTCTCTTGCCCAAAGCTGGTCTTTGTTCACATGCTAAAATGGTTCTTTTTTTTAAAAAAAAAAATAGTTTTAAAATTTCCTAACAGCTAAGCTTTTTTCAAAGGTGGATTAGTACAAAATGCAGATGAGTTCTCATCGGAACACAACAACGTAATTTTAGAAACATTTATAACAGAAAAATACTTTAAACTTCAGGGACAATGAAGGTAAATATAGAGACAAATAAGCACATAGGAACACACGTTGATACCCACGACAGAAAAGTACCACCAGGTGAACACAAAGGAGGACAGTCCAAGCCAGAAAAGCACAGGAATGCACCATGCATGATCTGAACATGACAGCATGAATCCACACATATGAACTATCCTATGCCACATATAGACAGATAGTCATGAGATAATGCTGGGGGAACTGATTAGGAACAGCACTGACTATAATGTTTAGTGAACTCTTTCATTCTATTAGTTACCACTACAAAGTATCAGAACAAGACCCCTGGTCATTATGCTACTTCACAAAGGTTACACAGAAACCCCAGCTTGTATCATTTGTTTGCTTGTTTGTTTTCTGAGACAAGGTTTCTCTTTGTCCTATGCTGTCCAGGAACTACTTCTTGTAGACCAGACTGGCCTCGAACTCACAGAGATCCGCCTGCCTCTGCCTCCCAAATGCTTGGATTAAAGGTGTGTGTCACCACTACCTGGCTAGTTTGTATCTTTTTAAAATTGGCCCTTTCCCACTTCCTATATTTTCCTTAAGGAAAAGTTACAAAGTGTTTCTCAATGGTTCATTGTTTTTATTATTGCAAAATACACAATAGATATATAAAGTTTGCTTAAGACTTCACTTACTAAAACACATTTGCTTACTGACATCCATGTATAATTTTAACTGTCTTATCTCCTGAGGTGCATGCTTTTACAGACTAGCAGTAAAAAAAAAACATCTTTAAAGGACTTCTAAATGTTCAATAAAAGTCCACACGATCATAATGAGTAAGCTCACAGGGGTAGGTGTCCAAATGCTGGCTAAAACCTGAGCTGTGTGAATGTGTGCATGAGCAGGAGCGCTGAGGATGATGGGTAACTTCCTCTTTGCATTTTAGTTTTCTCATTGGATGACTCTTCTGTTTCACGTGTGTGTAAAGATTCTATTTTCTAATATTTAAAGCTGGAAAACACTGACAATATTATACACATTTTAGAGAAGTTTGCTTTTTTTTTTTTTTGGTTTTTTCAAGACAGGGTTTCTCTGTAGCTTTGGAGCCTATCCCGGAACTAGCTCTTGTAGCCCAGGCTGGTCTCGAACTCACAGAGATCCGCCTGCCTCTGCCTCCCGAGTGCTGGGATTAAAGGCGTGCGCCACCACCGCCCAGCGAGAAGTTTGCTTTTTAAGATCTGTTTTTTTTTCAATGTAACAACCGATGAACAAAATCTACTGTAAATGCATTCACCCGTTAAATCCTATATTTATTTAAGGCCGAAAATTTATGATAACATAACCTTAATATGGAAATTATAATTTTCTTTGACCATTTCAGGTTTTTTATATATGCTCTTGACATGCTAAAGATGATTTGAAACTTAATATGTCTATGTAACTTTTGCAGAGGATTCAGTAAGAAACCCTTACCAGTAACTGCTGAGGGCTAAGTCCTGCAGACTCCAGAGTGTGACACATATCCTCCGTGGAGCTTTCTCCATGCAAACACTTCCAAAAAAAGAAACTGCCTAGCAAAAAAAAAAAAAAAAAAAAAAAAAAAAAAAAAAAAAAGCATGTTATTCAAACTCTCAGAGACCCCTTTGCCTCTGCCCCCCGAGTGCTTGGATTATAGGTCTCAACACCAAAAGAAAAGAACTTAATGTCTGAATTAATTTAATTAATTGATTTACGAGAACAGAAGGCAAATCATTATGCCTTAAAACTGTCATATGTGTGCATTGTACATGCCATGTATATGGGTGGAGGTTAGGGGTCAGTGTCGAAGCTCTCTTCCAATGCTCCCCACTTTTTTTTGAAATAGAATGCTCACTGAACATGTGGTTCATCAGCTAGGCAAGATGAGGTGACTGGAGAGTCCTGGGGATCCTCTTCTCTATGTCTCTCCAGGGACAGGACTATAGGCAGATGCCACCACGCCTGGCTTTTTACATAGGTGCTGTGATTTCAAACTATTGTCCCTAAGTTTGCAGGCAATCACTTTACTGAATGAACCATCTTTTCAGCCCCAACACTTCCTTAGTAGAATGAATTAAACTTGTGTGACATGGTATGTGGGTACCCAGAATACATTACTGACCACAAAAATATATACTTTGAATTATTTGGTCATTGCATTTCAAACAAAAGCAAACACCGAGTTGCTGTATACTTGCAGTGGGGCTTCTGTAGAAGAGTGAGGGCATTCGGAGCAGGTTACAGGATGTTACCTACCTAGAGCCACGTACTCCTCTTCGCTTATCTTCTTTATGCTCAGCACATCCTTCTCATACTCTAGATACTCAAGGAAGGTCTTGACAGGCAGCACTCCGTCTGCATCCTCAGAAAACCGGACAGTGGTCTTGGTATTTTCTTGTTTGTACTTCTCTAATAAGGCCCGGAGCTTCACGAGTTCCTTATCGTCCAGCCTTAGCAACACAGCCAAGTCCTTCAACAGAAAGAGTAGGCCATATCTCCATGAATTGCTACAAAAGCTAGCCCCTTATTGGATCTGAGCGTGAAGGTAGCCTTCAATCCCAGCACTTGGGAGGCAGAGGCAGGTAGATCTTTGTGAGTTCGAGGCCAGTTCCAGGATAGTCTCCAAAGCCACAGAGAAACCCTGTCTTGAAAAACCAAAAAAAAAAAAAAAGTATGAAATATAAGAGGTAATATACTGTTTTTAAAACAGTTTTAAATGACATTTCATGAATATGATGTTATACAAGTAAACTAACCTTGAAAAACTACTACTAAGAGTGCCATTTTAGGGATTTCTTTAGAGTACTATATACTCTTCTAAAAGTTAGGGCCCTAATAAATATGCATTATAAAATAGAAAATAATAGAAGTATGTAAAGTATAATTTTGCTTTTCATGTGGCTGCATGTCCCTGTTCAACATGACCAGTACACCAGACACAATCCGCAGTGTCTCTGCTCATAGGTCCTCTCTGCAACCAGGGACACAAAGATGTCACACCTTAACTAGAACCGGCCAGTCTTTCAAACCAATTCACACAGGACATATAAAGACACACTACATGATATCATCAGTTTTTGAGAACCCTGTAAATCTGCCATAGCAAGGGAAGCCTTTTGCTCAGTGTTCACAACTGAAACCACAATCATACACATTCAGCCTTGTTTTGTTTTTGTCTTTTTGAGATGGGGTTTAATTACGGTGCCTTTATATCAGGAACTGCGATGTTTCCTCAGCTCCAGGACAGTAACACCATGCCTGGTTATTCATTTTCACCGGGCACACACAGGAGCATTTGTTCTTGATGAGAAGAACCTAAGAACTGTGCAGGTAATTCTTCCTGTAAGCCTCCCTCCGTCAACCGGCACGCTCCTGATGTTTACAATTACTGAAGTAGATGGTCTGATCCTAAAGAACTGGTTTCATAATTTTTAATGGTAATTAGAGAATACCACTATGAATGTTTTACTAAAATGTTAAAATCCCAAATCCCCCAAACCAAAAGATATCAGAATGTATTCTTTCATTTTTCAGTTTAAAATTATTTATATAGTTGTATATATAAACTTAACTTTCAACAAGACAGGCTAATTTTTAAACAAGTATTATTGGTGACTTGAAAAATCACTAAAATCATTTTAATAAACCTGCCTTGGATAAACAAAAGACATGGGGCTTCCAGGCTGGGGAACCCACACTAGGGAGCAGTTATCTGAGAGGAAGAAAGATACTCTATCTTTCCAGTTTCCATTCAGGGAAACTCTGAATGCATTTCTTAGAGCTAAAGACTGAAAGGGACTGCCACTACTTGATGTCGTACACAATATTGAGTACAGTTGTCTTTAACACTTTGATATGAGATAGACTATTTCAGAATTTTATTTCAGTGTATAATTCACAAAAGAGCAAGCAACATTAACTAACAATTCAGAAAAACTGACCTCTTGTTTGGCAGAATGTCTTTTATTTTTTTCCTGGTTTTTCCAGACAGGGTTTCTCTGTGTAGCCCTGGTTGTCTAGAACTCACTCTGTAGACCAGGCTGGCCTTGAACTCAGAGATCTGCCTAGTTCTGCTTCCTCCCAAGTGCTGGAATTAAAGGTGTGTTCCACCACTGCCCAGCTTGGCAGAATCTTTTTCCTATTTTCTTTAAAACATGGTCAGTGAAACAGCTCAGCAACTGAAGTGCTTGCCACACAAGCCTGAGGGTCTGCGTCCAGTCTCTGGACCGCGTGGAGGATGGAGAGAAGCAACTCCAGTTGACGGCAGGTCCACACCACACTCACAGGCAAACAGCCAGTAATAATAATATGAAAAGTCAAGGAGAGAAGTTACAGTTTTGTCACAACAGAAAACTGAAAATATTTTTATTATGAAGTTTTTTTGAAATACTTTTTTTTTCCTGTTCAATCACTTTAATGCTGTTATGACAAATCTGTGAAAGGTTCAGGACAAACTTTGTTTTTTGTTTCTTTTTAATTACAAAACTAAAAGCCGTTAAAATTTTTTTTCTTTTTTCTTATCCCAGCTACTAAATACTCTGGGGGAGATGCATTATAATTTAAAATATATAATATAGCACAAATAACCAAAAGGTTAAACTAAAATAATTATAAGGAAAAACCCCCATCCCATAAAAAGAAAAAAATAAAAAAAGGATTCAGCATTCTCTCCAAACTACCCACTTCACTGAAGGTTTGACGTGAGGTGCCCACCACTCACAGCGCCCCTGACAAGATCAAGATCCCTTTAAGTTACTAGCGGATGCACCAGCACATAGAATACCAGAATTCTATCTGTGAAGCACCAGGTATCTGTGTGGCCCTCACTGAGCCCCAGGCTGAAAGTCTTCAGGAAGGAGGTCCTTCCTCAGCAGAGGGCTGAGGAGAAGCAGGCCTGCAGAGGACTGTGTGTGAGTACTCACTTCTGCTCAGCACTTCACAGATCTCACAGCTGGCTTGGGCCCTAGCTATGGGAGTCAAGATGGGTGGCTGCTCGCAGCAGGTATCCAACCAAGCAACACCCAGAAGGGCCTGAAAGTGGCTCCCTCCCTTCTCGGGAGGGGGAAGAAATACAAGAGCAGACTCTTGCAGTGGCACAGCTGGGCTAAGGACTTGGGTTCATCTGAGATGGAAAAGCTCTCCAGCGCTTTTTCAAAACATCTTTTTAAAAGTCGCCTGTGGTGGTGTGAGTGGCTCATAGATTTGAATTCTTGGTTTTCAGTTGGTGACTGCTGGGGAAGACAGGAGGTGTGGCCCTATTGAAGAGGGTGTGCTACTGGAGGTGGCCTTTGAGGTTTCGAAAGCCCAGTCAGGCCCAGTCTCCCCCTCTGCCTGCAGCCTGTGGATCAGGATGTAAGCTCTCAGCCCCACACCTGCCCATTTGCTGCCCACCATGATAAAGATGGACTAACTAACCCTCTGACACTGTAAACCAAGCCCCTAATTAAATATTTTCTTTTATAAGAGTTGTCTTGGTGATGGTGTCTCTTCAAACAACAGGACAGTAAGACATCACCTTAAGAATGTGTCAAGAAAAATTTAAAGAGTCTAAGAGTTATGATGAATTAACAATGAGATTTAATAGTTTTGTATTTTTACAAAATATAAATTTAGTAATATAAACTAAGCATCAAGAGATAGAAAGGAGGCCTGATAGAAAAAAATATACCTTTAAGTTCTTAAAAACAACATATCCACCCCAAACCTTTAATTTTATACTATTTACTCCAAAAAAGTTTAAGAATTGAAAATACTCAAAGGGATGAATGTGCATAATACTAACATCTGTAGTTACTCACGTTATCAGAGAACAGTGTGTCTGAGTGAAAATCAACAGAATTGAACTGGCTGACAGATTCGTAAAGATGCAGTAACTTCAGCTGACTGGCACAGAACTGCAGCAGTCCTTCATCTACGGACTCGAGCTCTACAGGAGAGGAAAAGCACATTAGATATATGTAGCAGACTCATAAAAAGACTCTTAAATATATAATTCCTTAGTGGGTTAAATACTGATATTAACATATCATAGATTTTGAAAGTATAGGTAATTTTCCATTCTAGTAAGTAACAAATCTAAGTTTCAAGTGAAATAACGTTTTCTAATACGGGGAGAAGAGGTACAGAGCAAGAGTAGGAAATCTCTGAGTGGCACTTTGTGTGTGTGTGTTTGAGACAGGGTTTCTTTGTGTAGCCCTGACTATCTTAGAACCCTCTGTAGACAAGGCTGGCCTTGAACTCTGAGACCTGCCTGCCTCTGCCTCCAAGTACTGGGATTAAAGTGCACTTCTATTGAAAGAAACGTGTCAATACTCAACTTCACCCCAGCGCAATGCCCTTGCTGTGCTCACCTGAAGATGTACAAGGATGCCTAGCTCTGCTTATTAGCAAGGGGGTCAAAGACAAGGAGGATGTTCGGTTCTGACCAATTAGGGATTGTGACGAATGTATCTTTAAGACAGCCTGGCAAAAAGACCTAAAGTAGAATTCCACTAATATCCTCCAATAATTAGGTTTACTTTATTCATGATTAATGCTGAGGCATACTTCTGCATGATAATTTCTCACTAATGTAAAACAGATAAATATTCTCGAAAAGGGCAGATTTTGGAACCTGAATAACTCTTAGTTAAGACAGAGTAACAGGAAACACATGTTCTCACAGCTATAATAAACAGCATATAAAACTCTCCAGAATTTTTAGGACTCCCATTTGTCAATCAAACTTGATATTGTGATTTGCTTTTTAATTTTGGTTTTGTTATCCGGCTTATTCTCTACATAATACCAATCTTTTGTTAACGCTCTCAAGGGATGTGGGACTTTACCAGCATGATATACATCTAAATGAGCTGTTTCCACTAAAGTGTGAGCTCTAATAAGGTCACCGTTTACCAAAGCTTTTTGTGTCTACTAAAAACGTCAAAATGAAAACAACCTCAAAGTTAGATACTTTATGACCTAAAGGAACTGAACACCAGGCTTTTTAAAAAAATATAAATCTAATTTTATATATTACTGTTCAGAAAAATTCACAAGCAGATGATCTACTGCACACCACAACTTAACTGATACTAGGAATCTTCAGCCATTTTATTTTCAAGCTCAACTGAGTAGAATATGTAGTTAAGACAATCACAGTTCCCAAGATTCCTTTCCGACAAGGTGAAACAAACAGAAGCAAGTCCCAAAGCTCAGTCCCCCTAATCCCGTCACAGGCTGTGAATTCTGGAACTCCACCCTCTGTCCCCCAGAGAAAAGGGCGAGCCTCACAGATGCTCCCCACCAACAGAACATCACTTGGAAGGATAAAGGATAAATAGTCCTGATAATTACCCCAGTCAGAAAATACTCTGTAAGAATGTCCTCAGTAGAAATCTTTCTTTTCCTAGCAGGTAAGGCAAAAGCCAAAGCCAACAAAAGAACCTGCTTTGGGTTTTGTTGCTGTTTACAAGACTGGGTCTCCTGTGCAGCCCTGGCTGGCCTTTGGACTCAGAGACTCATCTCCCCATGTATCCCAAGAGCTGAGATTAAAGACGTGCACCATGGTCCCAGCGCTACTTGGGTTTTGCACACCATCAGCTCATCACCCTCATCCCAATGGCTTTCACAGTGTTCTGTAACCCTGTCAAAATAATAGCTTCTCATCATTCTTTAAAAATTTTTATATTGTTAATTAATTCTTTGGCTCACAATTTTATTTTTAATATTTAAAACATCAATTTAATTATCAATTTGAGAATTTGATACATGCAAACACGAACAAAAAAATTCCTAAAAGCAGTTGATATATTGAGACAGTTCATTTGAAAATCAAGTATAAATATTAGATGGGAAATCTTTCCAAGTTACCAAGTATTAATCGTATATATGGAGTAAGTATCCCATTTTATATCTACCTGCCTATCCTCCTATCAGTCATCTCTATGTTAATATGTGAAAGCATCATATGTCACACAAAGAAATACACAGTCTGAAGTGAAACCATAACAATAACTGTTACCTTGATTTTTTAAAGTGTCCATTAAAGTCTGAGTAACGTTCCTAAGGCAGGAAAATGATAAACGTTCACTGGCCAAAATGCTTTCCAGAGCCTAGGAGAAAGAGTGAGTAATTCTAGTGATTACACAGCAATAAGCTCGCTTTCGTTTTATACACAGCCCTAGATCTCTGTAATCCCCAATTCAATGCATACACCTGAGAATTCAAGTTCCTTCAAGAGGAGTCTGTAAGGAATCGTCTGTCCAGACTGAGAATGACAGAGAGGGTAAGTGCTGGCTCAGAGTGGCCCCACAGCATGGAGAGGACAGAAGTCTGAATGAATGAGAAGCAGGGGTAAGTGGCATGTCGTTATAAAAGCTGATGACTTCATGACCGCTTGCTGCATGTGCACATGGCAGACCGCCACTTCCGCCACGGCTAGCTGGACGCAGCAGCCACTCTATCCTCCCACTCTCAGGTCAGCCAGATGTTTAAACATCTTCATCCAAAGGTTTTTAAATGCCTCATCAAGGAGTCAGGGACAGTTAAAGTTCATCCGTATCCTTCTATATTAGCATATCAAATTGGACGTTAACTGACAGACACATGGTTTAAAAACCCTGACCCTAAGTTGGCCGTGGTAGGGCATAGGACTCCAAGCAGTTGGAAGGGACAAGCAGGCCGATATCTGTCAGTTCT
Organism: Dicrostonyx torquatus; assembly: GCA_028555095.1. Lineage (NCBI taxonomy): Eukaryota > Metazoa > Chordata > Mammalia > Rodentia > Cricetidae > Dicrostonyx > Dicrostonyx torquatus. The sequence continues at coordinate 9,532,641 of JAQHUG010000006.1, read as the reverse complement.
GTGTCAGCCAGAGCTACATACATAGTAAGACGCTGTCCAAAAATAAATAAGAGAGACTAAAGATAAAATATCAGTCTCAGAGCACAATAACTTCTGTGTTTGAGGGGGTGAAATGGGCGTTATGAGGCAACCATCCATAGTACAGAAAGAAAGTGGCCAAACAGACCAGGACCCAGGATAAATGCGATCCTCTTCCATCCTGTCAACGAGGCAGGCTGGTGGGCGAGCACACTTTCTCCCCATCACTGGACTCAGTTTCCTAAAGTCTTTATTGGACTCTTTGATTTTTCTAGCATTTTACATAAAATCCAAGCTTTTGTGTGTGACTTGATGTGCCCTGCCATCGTCCGTGCAGCTCTGCTCTGTGATGGATGGTAAGAGTGATGGCATCAGAGAGAGGACTCTGGGTTACACCTTTCTCTACTTGGTTCACCAAGCCCTCTCAGATGACTGCCTTGCCATCACAACGCCATGTTCAATAACTGAGGTGTGTGTCCTGAGGTCAGCGGAATGGGAAATTAGAGTAAAAATCACAGAGACTTTCTTGCTCTACAATAAAACAAAGAGTATTTTTAAATGACTCCAACAGAAATTACTCCTCCCCAGATTCTCCCACATACGCAGTGAGATAATATTATACACACTGGTCTCTGCCAGTGGTCTCTGGCATATCGCTCCTCTCTAGTTTCTAACAGTAATTTCCTGAGTGACAGGGGCTAGAAGAACCTGTTTTAGAGACTGGTCATGGCCCCAGCTCCTGGAACAGGTGTGCTAAACCCCTACAGACAGAGAAGCTGGGAGAATGTTCTGCTGTAACATTTAGTGCATGCCCCCAGATTCCTGATACAGAACCCCTGAGACCTTTGTAGCTCCGTGGGCGAGAACACAAATACCTTCTGCTTTAGTGAGGCAGTCTCTGCCAGTTACCACAGCAACCAGCCAGGAGATTAGAGAACTATAATTTTTAGCCCCACTCAAAACCTCTGGGGAGGAGAAGCAATTAAAAATTATGTTGACCAATAACAGTCAATGATACAATCAATCACGGCCAAGTAATGAAACCTCCATAAACTCTTTTTTTTTTTTTTTGGTTTTTCGAGACAGGGTTTCTTTGTGGCTTTGGAGCCTATGCTGGAACTAGCTCTTGTAGACCAGGCTGGTCTCAAACTCACAAAGATCCGCCTGCCTCTGCCTCCCAAGTGCTGGGATTAAAGGCGTGCGCCACCACCGCCCGGCTTCCATAAACTCTTGAAGGATCGAGGTTGCAGAACTTCAAATTGTGCTAAGGCTTTATAACCTGCAGAGACTCCTGGAGGGGACAGGGAGGCCACAGCCCCTTCTCCACAAACACTGCCCTGTGCACCTAGCTAGTTATCAGTATTCTTTATAATATCTGTTTCAACATAGAAATACAAGGATTTCCCTCATTTCTGGGAGTCACCTTGGCAAACAAAGCAAAGGACAGGTCACACCTAATTCACAGGAGGCTGGAAGCACAACAACCTACCAGTTGTGACTGGCACTTAAAAGTGGGGCCAAGTTTTACAGGCCTGAGCCCTTCAGGTCAATAAGGTCAAAACTGACCTGAATTTCAACGAGTCTGGCAACACGTGAAAAGCTGAGGCAGTGATGCACAGGACCCGCCAGGAGAAGTGCAGTTGGGAGAAGCAGTCGTCATCTCCTGACGGGGCTGAGGAGATGCACAGCCCAGCAGTCCACTCTCAGGGGCAAACCCAGGACAGCCCTGCAGGCGTGTACAGGGAAGATGCATAGGAAAACCGCGCAGAAGCAACCTGAACGGTTGGTTCTACGGCAGGAGACATGAGCTGCGGTGCGCACATTAGAAGGTGGCAACTGCAGCTCCCCTCAGCATGGGTCGCTCACACAACACACTAAAACAAGCCACAGAGCACAACAGACAACATGTCTCCAACTACAAAAAGCTGAAAACACACCAAGACGCTTCGGAGGAGCTGCACGAAAGTGGAGTATTAGAAAGAGAAATACAAAGTTCATCAGGGACTAAGGAGGGACACCTGGGCTCTTCTATTTCTGTATTCATGTTGTTATGTTTCCATTATTCCACATTTACACATGGGTGTGTGTGTATAAAGCACATGAATCACATATATGTTAAGATTACTTTTTTTTAAAAAAGAGAATAGACACTCCTACATGGGGGAATATAAAAATAAATTTTTCTCAGGATCAAGTGATAGATCAGTTCCTCAGCAGGAAAGTTCATTTACTATACATACTTACTTGTCTCTTGGTTGCAGGGTACTTAATATCAAGGATCAACTCCTTTATTTCCGTTTCAAATGAATCTATAATGAGAAAAATCAGATTGGAATTTTCAATTTAGTAAAGAAAGATTTTTATAAAACAAAATGAGCTAATACACTCTCTGCCACTCTAAAGGATTCACAGGTTCCTGTAGTGATATTTCATTTTCATTTTAATAAATAAAGCTTGCCTGAAGATCAGAGAGTAAAATAGCCCTGCTGGTCAGCCTTACAGACCAGGCAGTGGTGACAGACACCTTCAATCCCAGTAGCCACACTAGTTTGCCATAGAAACCGGGCAGTAGTGTTGCACGCCTTTAATCCCATCCCTAGAGAGGAATATAAGATGGGAGGAGACAGCTCTCACACACAGTCTCATTCTGAGGATTCCTGGAGGCAGGATCACCATTTCAGACTGAAGTAGAGGTTCATGCTACATGTTCCCTCACATTATCATTTTACTGAGAAGTTTTAATCAACCCACTATCAACAGTTTTCAACCTGTGGGTCATGACCCCTTTGAGGAGTGGCATGACCCTTTCACAGGGGTCGCATATCAGGTATTTATGTTACATATCAAAATACAGTTATGAGGTAGTAATGAAAATAATTTTCTGATTGAGCGTCACCACCCATGAGGAGCTGTATTAAAGGGTTGCAGCATTAGGAAGGTTGAGAGCCACTGCCCTCTCTGAGCACTGAGAGATGTCATGTTCCTCATCTCATCCTGGAGAAGAGTGGAGACGCTCAGGACAGGCAAGTGCTTTGCTGCACTCAATGCTGTGACATTATGTTTTTTGATCAGAGGCACCTACCAGGCCCGGGTGACTTTGATTTTAGCAGGGCTGCCAGTTTCTTCACCAAGTGCAGGTCCTTGGCTCTTTCACTCTTCTTATCACTAAAATAATAAACACAACTCATTATACAATATGCATTTGTGTTCTTTCTAATCCTGATGCAATCCAACTCAGGCTTTTGTGTTGTAGTTGATATGCTTCCTGTTCAATGTCAAAGGGATCATCTAGCGATAAAAGAAACCACAGAGCACTAACTATAAAACAAGCAAGCAAACACCCCAAGGTAAAGAACCATGCAAGCTGTGCACAGGAGCGTCACAGCAGACACAAAGCCACTCTTACCTCAGAGCTAAATGGAAAGGCACGTTCACCGTTTTTACACTCGCAGACACCGGGTCAACAAGGCAGATCTGGTAAGTCTGAGGCTGCCAACTCTGACTTGTCACGTTGTTTAAGCCCATTATTTTGTAGCCAGGATACAGCAGCCTAAGGCAATCACATACCAGCGGGAGATTATCATCAGCAGACAGAGAAATTCCACAGGTGCTCTGACTGCACCTAATCTTCATGAACTTAGGGGTATCCGCTGGGCAAATACACACTGATGCCAGAAAGCTGGGCAAGGCAGAACTACCTCAGATGGAGAGGTCTACTTTCTTCAAAGGTTCTAGGAAACTGTGTAAACACAATCAATCTGCAGCCCAATGGCAAATAAAGCATGGGCCTTGCTTAGCATCATCACTGGCAAAAAAAAAAATGGTGGGTTTTTCCTTTGGGGTCTTCACTGATGTGGAAACTTCTTCTGTACATGTGTTGCTTCTATTGGTTAATAAATAAAGCTGCTTTGGCCTATGGCAGGGCAGAATATAGCCAGGCTGGAAGAGATATATAGAGAGAGAGTAGGCAGAGTCAAAGAGATGCCATGCCAAAGGAGACAGACAGACACCCTGAACTTTTCCAGTAAGTCACAGTCTTGTGGCGATACACAGATTAATAGAAATGGGTTGATTTAAGACCTAAGAGCTAGCTAGGAATATGATGAAACTGTTGGCCAAGCAGTGTTGTAATTTATATAGTTTCTATGTGATTATTTGGGTTTGGGCAGCTGGGAAACGAATGAACAGTCTCCGTTTACACTTCACAACACAAGCAGAAGACAAATGGCTAGAGCAGCTTACCTGCAGTGCTTGCCCACGTTGAAAGCTCCCACTCTTGGTCCTTGCTGTGTGTTCCACACTTCCAAAATTCCCCTTCGTGGCGCATAGATCACAAGGAACTGAGCTACGCGACTGGGACCTTGAGTATTTCCAAAGGGGGAAAACTCCCCCTTTTCTGGTACTCGTTCATGGAGGTCCTCAACAATCTGAATCCATCCAATCTGTGCGTCTCGGTACCCTTGTAAACAGAGAGGGGTCACTAGTCAGTTTACTCATCTGGGCTCAACAGTAGCTCCTCATGCACCTCTGACTAATTAGGGGGAAGACAAGCCAGAGAAGTATATCAACTTTCTATCACTAGAGATCTTAAACTGAAAAGATAAGAAAATGTAACAACCTCTCACCAAAACATCAAATTTTAATATTTCATCATGTATATTTGCTTCAGATCACTCTTTAAAAAGAAAATATTGCAGACATCACCAAAGCTTCTTGAGTCCATTGCTGCCTTAGCTCCCACTCCCACTTCCTTCCTTCCCTTTCTTTGAAAGATTTCTTCCCCCTGCCCCCGCCCAAGGGAAAAAAAAAAAAAAAAGATCTGGGAGAGTACTAGTTTGGCCAGCTAAAATATAAGCTGTCCTCCTGCTGCCCAAGCTCTGTGGTGGTACAGAAGATGGAAAGCAGATGGCAGAGCAGCATAAAGAAAACACTAAGAGCTGATGCTGTCTTGTTTGGGGTGATCCTCTTATAACCAACATACTTGGGAAGGACAGTGACTGAAATGACTGCAAAATGAGGCAACAATGGCCTTATAAAGCGAAAGGAATGTGGCAGGGACAAGAAGCTGACAATGACAGAACTGAAAGTAGGTGCAGGAGGAAGAGATTAAATGTTGTAGACTATGAGTTTAAAATGTGTCACATTCATTTGTTTAATGATGCAGAGATATGTTGAATTCTTTTATGCTGTGTTTGTTTAGCTCTGTAAAGCTGTGCTACTTTGCCTGCCTAAAACACCTGATGGTCTAATAAAGAGCTGAACAACCAACAGTCGGGCAGAAGAAATAAGTGGGGCTGGTGGGCAGAGAAAATAAATAGGAGAAATCTAGGTAAAAGTGAGGAGCAAGAAAGGAAGGAGAGAAGGATGCCAGGGGCCAGGCACCCAGCCAGCCACAGAGTAAGAAGGGAAGAAAGATATACAGAATAAAGAAAGGTAAAAAGCCCAGAGGCAAAACTTAAAGAGAAATGAGATAATTTAAATTAGAAAAGCTGGTTAGAAACAAGCTAAGCCAAGGCCCGGCATTCATAGGCAAGAATAAGTCTCTGTATATTTATTTGGGAGGTGGGGGGGGCGGACTCCCAAAGAGTAAAAATAAAAGAACCAACTATAGTTAAAAGTGCCTATGACAAATTGGAGGCATAGTTCAGGAGGAGCATGTGCAGGGTCCTGGGTCCAAAACGTAGCACCACAAGCAACAATAAACCGAAACTAACCAGACATAAGATACTGCTTTAATTGATGATGTTCCAATTAAGTGCCAGCCAAGTACTGTTGACCTGAGTTGACATTAAAAAGAAAAGCCACAGAGTCCTGACTGCTGTTACTAACCAGGGTGAAGGAGACAAAGTTGCTCAACCACTGGGGTAAAAGTGCGGCAACTCCGCTGCTGTAGGGAAGTACCTTTCCACATCCGTATTGCAATTCCTCGAGCGACGTCCAACAAGATAACTCTGCCAAAATCATCTGTGACTGCTGCCAGGGTGTTACAAGGAGACAGGCATATGCTTTCTCCATGGCGTCTAGAATCTGGAAGTCCAAATCTGTCATTAAAAAGCAAACACTAAAATCACATTCAAAGTTAGAAATGTAAAGTAACAAAATTCACAGATAAAATAGACTATATCTATTTCTTTTTTTGTGTGTGTGGTTTTGTTTTTTTTTTCCAAGACAGGGATTCTCTGTGCAGCTTTGGAGCCTGTTCTGGAACTCACTCTGTAGAGCAGGACTGTCGAGAAGAAAAGTGACTTTATAACCTCTTTGTTTAGAGAGTAATGAATGCAAACCTACAAACCTCAAAAAAATTGATTTTAGGCTGGGCGGTGGTGGCGTACGCCTTTAATCCCAACACTCGGGAGGCAGAGGCAGGCAGATCTTTGTGAGTTCGAGGACAGCCTGGTCTACAAGAGCTAGTTCCAACGCAGGCTCCAAAGCCACAGAGAAACCCTGTCTCAAAAAAAAAAAAATTGATTTTACTAACAGCCAATTAGTCAGCTTTCTCCAGGTGAAGAACATCTTTAAAAAGAGGAGCTTGAGTATTTTATAGTCGTATTTTATATTAGATAATAAGCACCAACTAAAAAGAAAGCCAAAATCAAGTCCTCTCTTCCCAAAATTTAAAGTAACAACAACACACCCACTAGTCACAGACACATTGCCATGTTCTAGAGTAAACAAGGAAGGGTTATCTTCAAGAAACTCGTGTTCTGGTTGAACACATTCCCCCATGAAGAGTAATTCTCAGAAGACTGCTGGGTCAGGGAATCAGGAAATCAACTATAGCCCCAAGCGCTGCTTGAAGCCCTGGAGGAACCGGCTGACTTGCCTCACAGCTAAGGGAGTAGCTGGCTCCATCTTGGGCTTCTGCTTCTGGACGGTCTCTTCTTCATGCTTGCTTTTCCAACCAAGCCAGCCACTAAAGGGAGGGGAGACAAATAAATAAGCTAGCAGACACTAGTTCCAAGGGTCTCAGAGTGCAGACTACCAAAGTCTAGGCACAAGCACGGCAGACCCAAATCAGAGCAGTTAGAATGCAGCTCCATTACCTGGCAGCACTAAAGAGAGCAGAGGTCAGTTTACTTGCAACTGCGAGCGCGACGTGAGATAACAGCGGCTGAGTGCTTCCCTGCAAAACAGGCATGCGGAGAAAACTGAGAGGGAGCCTGTCTTCTGAAGGAGCCTCACAGAAAAATGCAAGTTGCAGAGTCTATGGCAGCAGCTCTTTTAGGAGGCATCAGCCTCAGGAGCAACAACAAAGACTGAGCAAGGCCAGGATTTAGAGGTAAATCCGCTAGTGGCTCCATGTACTTTGGCCTCAGCAATGCAAACTAACACACGACCTGAAGCAAGGGCCTCCTGTTGAGCCCAGCTGCTGCTGGCCTAGAACCAACCTTTAGGGTTTCTCCCTTTAAAACATGCTTAATGAAAAGCAAAGAGGCCAATAAGACAACGGCAGTGGATGTCCCAGCTGTACACAATTAGTTCTCCCCACTTCCTTTTTTTTTTTTTTTAAAAAAAGTAAGTATTTATTTGTATAAAAGTAAAAAGATTGCCGAGCAGTGGTGGCGCACGCCTTTAATCCCATCACTGGGGAGGCAGAGGCAGGAGGATCTCTGTGAGTTCGAGGCCAGCCTGGTCTACAAGAGCTAGTTCCAGGACAGGTTCCAAAGCTACAGAGAAATCCTGTCTCAAAAAACAAAACAAAACAAAACAAAAAAACAAAAAAGTAAAAAAAGATAGTTCAGCCCACCCAGAGAAGGCTACTTTTTTAAGTGACAAGTGTTGCCAAATGAAACAATGAACTTTTCTCTATTTTAAGAATCAAAGCTTATATCAACTGTAATGGGAGCTTGCTCTGTCTCACAGTTCTTCATTTATCCTAATACCTGGTGGGTAGACATAAGTAACAATCCACAGCTCCACCAATATTTAAACAAAATGTAGCTGGCAAAAAACTTAGGGTTACTGAGACAAAAAAATTATTGGCTTTACCTCGGATTTTTGTTTGACACGCACACACTCACATTGTGGGGAGCTGAGAGCAAGGTCTCGAGTACCCCAGACTAGCTTCAAACTTGCTATATAGCAGAGAATGACCTTGAATTTCTGATCTTCTGTCTCCGAATTACAGAAGTGCACCACCACGTCTCCTATGTCGGGCTTCAGTAGTCTCCGAACTGAAGCGCACCGGGGTGCTTTACCTTGACTTTAAGGGCTTTTCAGCTAATCTAAATAATTTAGAAGAATCTTGGACTGGTGACATGGCACAGTGGGCAAAGTACATGCAGCATGACCTGAGTTCAATCCCCAGAATCCACACAGAGAAACCAGATGCAGTAGTGTACATCTGTGTAATCCCCACATTCCCACAGGGAGATGGGAGGGGGAACCGGAAGCTCCTCTCAGCCAGCTACAAGGTAGAGGAGCAAACTTCCAAGCCTTGTCTTGACTCTCTCTCTCACACATCACACAAACACATCTATATACCATAATTTCTTTACCTATAAAAAATTTTTACAAGAAATGTGATTAATTTTAGCTTCAGGTAAAACTTAGAATTTTAAACTTAATCTTTCTAAGGCTATGTTACTATATCTAATTTTTAAATTCAGAGTAGCTGTACTCATGATGGATTCGTACCTCTAGAGCATAGAAGAAGCCAGTGAAGGGACTGGACCCCACAGTGATATACTGAGACATGGCAGGTGGGCTGTTTTTAATTGTTGCATTAATCCCCCCTATAGTGGAAGCAGTCTTCATCTGATCAAAAGGTGACAGAGTCATAATACCTTATGATTAAAAGAAAAAAGAGACAAGAACCACAGTTGCAATATATTACAATGACTTCATTTAAGTGATTATTTTTACTTCTGTTCTAAGAAGCTATTGAGTGAGTTTTATTTCGAAACTACAAAATCCACATTCGAAAGTGCTGATAAATATTAAAAGCATTAACCTGAATTGCAAGCACGGCTGTTTTTTTTTTTATCTCCATTACTTTAATGACTCCTTGCAATGATATTACTATTTTAGCAACTGTTTCAACCTACTAATCTTGTTATTTTTTTTCCTTTATTTATCAAGAAACACTGGGCTCCTTTCCTTTATCATCCAGCTTAGATCCATGTTCCATTACAGCCCTTCCTACAAGCCCGTATACAAATCTTACTCCACATGACCTCCAGAGTAAATCTTAACCTTGGAGAGCCTGAAGTTTCTGCTCTGGAAAGAAACAGCTGTTGACACGAGCCCCACCCCAGCCCCACTGTCCTTGCACTTCCCCAACTCCCACTCCTTTGCGACCCTTATGCTGAACACAGCAGACTGTCTGCCACTGATGTCCTGTGCAGACGTGGCTAGCCTGACCTCTGTGACAATACTAATCTGTTCTTCTACCTACACACCTGTACACTGGCAGCTGAATCTAGATGAATGATGTCTTTTGTCACAAGTGCTGGAACTGTGCTTCATGCATGAAGGTGACACAGCTCACCGAGGACCATCTTCCTCTCCCATCCTTTCCAAAGCTGTAGAGCCACTTAAAACATTCATATTCGTTGTTTTCATTAAGAATGATGTAAATCTTTTTGTGGCTGAGAAAGCTTTCAACTCTAATTCTATTTTCTAAACTGAGATTTTCCCATTTGGGTTATAATCTTGTCACTGCATGTTTTCTTTAAACAAAAGTCCTTTCCATACTGTGAAACACACTGGATTTCCTCTGCACATAAATCCCATAAAGTCAAGCTCGCTGGGCCATTTCCAGTTCTACCTCAGTACCTATGAGGCCTCCTTGACAGGGTGACATGTGAACAGGGGCCTGCACTGAGTGAGGGAAAAACCACATGGTTAGGTGGCACTGTTCTGGGCAGGGGAGCAGCATTTACAATGTTTTGCAAAAGACCCTTGGGTGCTCCGAGGAGCCAGATCAGCAAAACTGGATACAGTGAGAGATGGGTTGGGAGACAAGGCCAACCAGCACCTGAGCAAGTAATGGGCCCTGAGCAACTGGGAGAGACTGAGGAAGAGGGGAGGTGGATGGAAGAAAAGCAAGAAAAGAGCGGCAAGTGTGAGAGGAAGGAACGAAGAATTTAATACTGGAGGTCAAGTCTGGCCACCTGTGAAAGTGTTCAGAAAAGGAGCTTAAGGAACTGGTCAGCACTGGAGAGGAGAGTGGAGATGCTGTAATTTTATTTCATATTCTTATTTGTTACTTTTGACAATAGGAAGTGAACACATTTACTGTGAAACAAACCCACCCAGCCTGACTTCTGTTCTTCCCTCTCCCCTCCAACTGCTCAAGTCAATAGGGAGCTCCAAGCTGTCAAATCCAGTGGTCCACGCTCTCTCCAATGCTGGTGTTTCACAGTACCCCCAAACCATGTGTATCTGCAGTCCCAACTGCCTCTGACCGCAGATCACACGTCTGCCTGCCTGCTCCATGCTCTCCTAGAATGTGCTTTTGCAGGAAGTCAATGTGTAAACGTAACTCCCGGCTTTCCCTCCTTACTTATCTTCCTCATTCTCCTGTCGGGGAACAACCTGCTGCTCCACCCAGCGGCTCACACTACATAATGTGATCCTATCACTTAGGAGGGTGGGAGTGGATCCTTGGGTCCTCATCTCTCCTCAAACTCATACCTCAACAACTGCATAACTTCAAATGACTGCTTCTGCTCTCGGTCCATGAGTCTCACAGGCCAGCATTACCAAAAGTGCTCCCATGGCTTTGCTCCCTCTTCCACAGCTGTCTCTAAAAAGCACTCAAGGGGTACTTTTTGTTTTTGTTTATTTGAGACAGGGCCTCTCTACAGAGTCCTGGCTGTCTCAGAACCCACAAATTGAGAATAAGATTCAGCTTCCGTATTTTCAGCTCTGTCCTCTGTACATCTCCAACCTGACTTCCTTTATCACACTCACTCCGACTATCAAGCCATGCTGACCTCCTTTGCTTCTCAAAACCTTGCAGGTCTTTGGGGTCCTCAGAACTATATTCCTACTGTGCCCTCTGCGAAGAATGCTCTGACTACAAATGTTCCTTCCTGCAGCTGCTCCTTCTCTCGCTTCCTGTCTCAGCCCAGCTGTGCTCTCTGGAGAGGCCTGTTCTTAGCAGTCTGTCTATGCGCTTCCTTTACTCTACAGCCGTGATTCTCAACTTTCCTAACACTGAGACCCTTTAACACAGTTCCTCATGTTGTGGTGACCCCGACCATAAAATTATTTCATTGCTACTTCATAACTGTAATTTTGACACTGTTATGAATCAAAATGTAAATATCTGCTATACAAGCTAACTGATACGCAACCCCTGTGAAGTGGGTCACGACCCACAGGGTGAGAACCACGGCTCTAGAGCATAACCCTCTGAGTTCTTCCACAAAGCCGACCAGTGTCTTTAAGCACCACAGTTAGTCATTTAGTTGTGTTTATCTCTATCCCAGAATACAAGCTTTCTTAGAGCAAGGTCTGGACTGCTACCTAGGGAATCATAGGTACTTATTTACTGAACGAGTTAAGACTTCACATAAAGATGTATATAATATAAGCTTAGTGTACCTTTTGTTTTTTCATTTGTAGGCTGGGGAGTAAATGAATAGAACAGTGTTTTCTATCCAATCATCTTCCCCAGCCAGCTTCAATATTCCAAAGTTTAATTACCAGAGCAGGGAGGAGACCCTGGGCTGAACTCAACACTTTGGCAATTTTATGTTAGCAAAAAAAAAAAAAATGTTGCGTTTCTCTTAGCAAAAAATTAAAGACACACAAACTGTTTATCAATAAGGCATTTGTTAGAGTATTCCACACAGGACTGTGGAGACAGAGCCAGCAGGTCTGTGTGCCAGCCTTCTGTCAGCCCTCCACACAGCTCCGGCCCTTCCTAGACCAGACTTTCGACAGTTCCTGCTGACTTCTGACTGAATTCAGACAATGGGAGTCCCATGAAGAGACCAGAGAGAGAAGAATGAAGATGGGACATCTTTTCCCTGGCTCCTTCCCTGAAAGCTGGCTGTGACCCCTGAGGAAAAGTCATCCTGCTCTCCAGGTGCGGATTCTAGTCATTCTCTGCCCTTAACTCCACCAGCTCGCTTCGCACTCACTGTTTCTCCATCACGTTCTGCAACTGCGGGCCAACATGTACGCTGGCTTAGAGGCTTTGTTCTTTTACTGTCACATAAGTCAAGGTGTTCAATGCTAGAGCTTTCTCTGTCTCCTTCATTCCCACCACAGCTGTCTACTCTTATGTGTCTCCTTTAATTAGCCTTGTGCTTCTAGACAGCCGTGACTTTTCATCTCTTTATTTCTGCTTTGTTTTCGTTTTTCTTCCTTTCTTTCATAAGTATGAATGCTGTATTATATCTGTCTGTCTGTCTGTCTATCTATGAGTCTTATATAATGTAGCCTGGCCTCACACTCCCAATCCTTCTGCCTGGAGTCCTGAGATGACAGGTATGTCCAGCTGTACAGTCCTATCTAACACAATAAACCCCAAACACTGCCATGGGAAGCAATCTGCTCTGTATCTGTTCTGTTGATCCAATATAAGATCATTACAAGAATCAGAATGTTGACAACTGCAGTATTAATGCTGAGGATGTAATTAAGTCTTTTCTAAAACTGCTACTTTAGCCAGGTGGTAGCGGTGCACGCTTTTAATCCCAGCACTCAGGAGGCAGAGGCAGATGGGTCTCCCTGAGGACGAGACCAGCGTGGTCTACAAGAGCTAGTTCCAGAACAGCCAGAGCTACACAGAGAAACCCTGTCTTGAAAAAACAAACTAAAACAAAAAAACAAAAAAAAATCCTGCTACTTTATCTTAAAGACATAAACCTAGCTTAAAAAAAGTCAGAACTTCCCAGTGACTCATTAAATGCAATGGATTTTTTCACATAGGAATAAAATGTCAATTCTAATAAATTAGATGCTTCAATAAAAAAGTATAAGAGTAAAAATAGAACTAGTAATACTTACCAATACTAGCATGATCAATAATAGTGTCAATATCTTGTAGACCCCATTTCTTATAAGCTAATGGTGGTGGTTGTATGTTCTCATTGCCTGACGCTGCAGCTATCAAAAATAAAAATCAGACAATTATAATGCATAAAATGATGTTTTATCAAAAAAATCTAATACATAACTTGCTGTTCTAAAATGTCCACTAACAAGAAAGTACAGTAATGAAAAGTGCATAAAATGAGATTTATTCCTGCCATGGCAACAGACATAAAGACACAACTGCTAAAGACCCTGCTGACCCTGGTCCTGAGTGAGCAGTGTCTTTGCCTAAGGCAGACAGACTTGCAGGAGCCTGCAAGCCTTCAGCTGCCCAAACAGGAGAAAGAGCTCAATGCCTCTAACGAGCAACCTCTCCTAACAGTGAACTTCAACACTGCCCGAGTCCTGGCTTTCAGCTTGTTCTGTAAACCTGGGTGCCGAGAGAGGTTTGAGGTACCTATTGATGCCATCTGACCTCTGCTCCCTGGCTAATAGGACAGACTTTATCATGGTCTTATACACAACAAATAAATAGGGATTGTAGTTAAATTTTTTTTTAAATAAAGCCTGACAATACCATTAACACAATTGTCTCTTGCTAGTTTTTAAAATAGAATTCTTACCTACAAAATACTGTCATTTCTCTTTTGGTAAATATATTAATGGTGACTATACTTTTAAGCAAAGACTCACATACACAGTTCATTCTGAACTTGAGATCTTCTTGCCTTGGCCTCCCAATAATGGTGATTGCTTCACCAATCTCAAAATAATGATGTTATAATGGGCTGAATTTAAACAATTTAAAAGATAATGAAAATAGGTATAAAAATTCAAAGTATCCTGATGTACTTCTGAAAAGAATCACAAAACCAGGACTTGAGCATTTTACCAATCACAGACTGCTGAGACAAGGTGTCTACTAAGGTATACAAAGGCTAACTTCCCTTCAGAAGAAACTGCCTGCTTTGCCCTTATGTAAAGTTAGCTTGGAAATAGTTCTTTGTTGTTGTTAAGCAGCAAACAAATCCTAAGGACCTGTTCTCAGGGGGCTGGCAAGATGGCTCCATCAGCATTCCATACAAGCCCGAGGACCCGAGCCCAGAACCCCAGCAGCCCTGCGAAACTAGTTACAATGTAACGAGCCAGTGATTGACCACACTGCTTCGGGATGGACTAGCAGGTCCACGGGTCCACTGGCCAGCTAATCTTGATGAGCCAGTGAGCGCCAGGCTCAGTGGACTTTGTCTCGAATGAATGAATGAACAAATTAAGTCAGCAGCAAGTGGAGAGTGCTAGGGAACACCCTTGCTGATGACCCTGGCTTCCCCATGCTCCATCATCACCACAGTGAGGCTCCTTGACCATCCATGCAGTTTCCACCTCATACATGAAGTTTAGACCTCCGGCATCTCTTCATTGACAAGTGTTTCAAATAAAGAGGCTGAGCTGACCTGCTGGCCCTCTCCCCTGTGAGGACATGTGCCAACACACACTGACACCTCTGTCCTCAGCGAGGTGGGAGTCAGAGGATTTAGTGCATGTGTCCGAGAGCTTCTCATTTAGGGAGAGGTTTGCTAGCTGTACCCAAATCCTCGCCTAGAGATCATCTCTCTCCCAACCAAGCTGTTTCTGAGTTAAGTGAAGAAAGCAGGCTGCTCTCAGGCTGCCATACTCCACTGCCACATCTGAGTAGCACACGGAAACAGCACCCCTGCAGGAGACGCCTCACGTGTGACACGCGCGTGAGGAGGCCACACTGAATAGACTATCACCACCAGAAGTTAGACCCTTCTTGCCAAAACATTACCTTTTGCCACCTGGTTCCGACAAGCGCGGAGGGACTGAAAAAGACTGAAGCCATCAATAGTCACAATGGCGCCTGGATATAGGATGCTCAGCTCTTCATTCTGTGTGGGGATAAGGAAAACAGATGCAGCAAATGAACAAGTGAGGATCGCACTCAGTTCAAGGCTATGACTGAACGGTCAACTGCAGACACAAAGCATTCAGAGGAAGCGGCATGAGGAAGCAGGAATTAGTTTCAGGACGCCTTCTGGCCAAAGACTTCAACCTCCTCTCCAATATGCATTTCACAAGTAGCAGGAAACTTCGTGGATAACAGTGAGAGTAGAAATCTTGATTCAGCTCAATAAAAATAGTCATTATAGAGATGTAAGTCATTGCTCAAAGCAGAAGCTCACAGGGCATGGTGGCGCAAGCCTTTGATTCCAGCACTTGGGAGACAGGCGGGTCTCTGAGTTCAAGGCCAGCCTTGAACTTGAGTGAGTTTTAGGACAGTCAAGAGTACATAGAGGAATCCAGTGTTAAAAAAAGAAACAAAAAAGAAACAAACAAAACACCTCAACAACCTAAAAATGCTCCCTTGAAATCAGAGGCTTGTCCCAATACTCATTCTCAAATAAACTCAAACATATTTGCATGAGTCTATCAAACATTTTATTTATTTACTTATAATGTACACACATTTGGCATATAGCACTACTGAGGTGTTGCCTCTAATCACCAATGCTATGCCTACTTACTTATTTATTCATTTGCTTGCTTATTTATTCATCTATTCATCCATCCACCTATCTATCTATCTATCTATCCATCCATCTATTTATTTATTTATTCTTACAGAGCTAAGGACTGAACTCAAGTCTTGTACACTAAGCAGGCACTTTGTCAATTATGCTTCATTCCAATCTAATTTTCCCATTTTATTAAGGACATAGATATGATTTAATTTTGTTTTTTGACACAATCTCCTGCCTCAGTAATTTTTAAACACCCAATTTCAAGCAAGCAGAGATGCACCTGTAATCACAGCACTGGGAAGGCAGAGGTAGGAGGATTGTGGGTTCCAGGTCAACATGAACTATACAAAGAAACACCAAACTCCCAAACAACAAACACATCCCCCAGGCCCTCCCTCACACTGAGGTCTCAGAACCAGGGCTTCAGAGGCCTGGGGCTGCACCTGCCCCTTCTCTGGGAGCTCCTCTGCTTACCAATCAGGCTCTCACTGTCTTCTAAGGGCTTCTTTGCTACCCCGTACAAAGTTCTACATGTGAGCCTTCCCTCGCTTGTCTCCTGACTCCTGGAAATAGAACCCTTTCTTGTAGAGAAAGATTGCTTGTTCATTTCCCAGCCGCCCTGACTTGAAATAATCACACAGAAACTATATTATTTGCAAATACTGTTTGGCCAACAGCTTAAGCATATTTCTGGCTAACTCTTATATCCTAAGCTATCCCATCTCCATTAATCTTTGCATCTTTGTATCGCCATGTGGCTGTGGCTTACTGGGTAAAGTTCTGTCTCCGGCAGGGCT
The DNA here is from genome assembly GCA_028555095.1 of Dicrostonyx torquatus. Classification (NCBI taxonomy): domain Eukaryota; kingdom Metazoa; phylum Chordata; class Mammalia; order Rodentia; family Cricetidae; genus Dicrostonyx; species Dicrostonyx torquatus. The sequence continues at coordinate 9,516,290 of JAQHUG010000006.1, read as the reverse complement.
ACATGGAGTCTCTCTTACTCTGCCTATTCTCTCTATACATCTCTTTCAGCCTGGCTTTACTCTGTTAAGCCTTTGGCCGAAAGCAGCTTCTTTATTAACAATGGCAATAAAGCATATTCACAGCACACATCACCTCCCACATAATTTTCTTCTCCCACTAACCAATTAAACTGCATGCCCATTACCCCCGGCTCACAGCAGATCTCAACTCAGAAATACCCTCCTCTTGGCAGTCAGCTCACCCTTCCCTAAAGGTGTAGTTTATCTTGACTGTATGACTGACTAGTTGTTTATGTCATCGATAATTCATTCTTAGATGCTGACAGACAAAATCTAGTTTCTCACACTGGATTGCTTTTTCTATAACTCCTGTAACTTACTGCACAATTTAAGTTCACATATGCATTCAGTATATGTTTGTTTAACATGGAATCTTCTGGAACTAAGTAGCGCAAAAAGAAAGATTCATTACAAAGTTCCAACCCTGTATATTATAAATGGAATAAAGCATGCTGTTTCAATAGCACTGTGCTTACTGTTTTACTGTGAGGCAAGCACTTTTTTTTTTAAACAATAGGTAATTTTGACATTTGAACTAAAATTTAAGAGATACAAAGTTTCATTAATATATTTTCACCTTAAGTTAGTCACTATAATGGTTTGGCTCCAATAGGTTAACAGATTTGAATGCTTGATCACCAAGGAGAGGTACTATTGAGAGGTGTGGCCTTATTGGAGGAAGTGTCACATGGGACTGGGCGTCAGGATTTCAAATGCTCAAGGCAGGCCTAGTGTCTCTCTCTCTTCCTGCTGTCTGCAGATGCAGAACTCTCAGCTCCTTCTCCAGCTCCATGTCTGCCTGCATGCCGCCATGCTTCCCATCATGACAACAGCGGACTAAACCTCTGAAACTGTAAGGCAGCCCCAATCAATGTTTTCCTTCTACAAGAGTTGCCGTGGTCTCGGAGTCTTTTCATAGCAACAAAACACTGACTAAGAGTCATTCTAACACAATATTTCATCTATAAAATACAAAGACTGGTATTCTGTTTAGTTTTAAATTGCATTTCTAGACTATGCCAGCTCAGTTAACTGTGCTACAAGACAAATCTCTCAATTTCCAGGCAAAACAGCAAACAAAATTGCTTCAAAACAATGTCACGGTAACTTTTTTCTAATTGATTTTAGATGTATAGATGTTCTGTCTGCATGTATGTCTGTGTATCATATATGCCTAGTGCCTGTAGAGGACACAGGAGAGTTATCAAGTCCCCTGGATGTTACAGGCGGTTTTGAGCCACCATGTGCATTCTGGGAACCCTGCAAGAGCATCCAGTGCTCTTAACTGCTGAGCCCTCTCTCCAGCCCCGCCACTGTCACTCTGAACATAATCTTTACATTACCTGCTCAGTCACTCCAGGGTGTCGGGGGATTTCATAGGTCCTGCACTTAAGCTGAAGCACTCTGTCCTCATTCAAAAGTTGTGCAAGCAAAAGCACACCACTCTAGAAGCAAGCACAGAAAAGGGCCCTGCTGGTTTTCTCCAGTGTGACAGAACGGAGAGAAGGCAAACAGTACCATTTCCCAATAGCATCCCAAGGGCACCGGGTCTTCTTTTTTTACAAGTATACAGCATCTCTTCTCTTTCTTCTACAGACTGTTTCTCACTTGTCCTTTCACCCTATAAAGCAGTGGTTCTCAACCTGTGGGTTGCAACCCCAAAGACCATTGGAAACAGACATTTACATCACAATTCCTAATAGTAGAAAAATTACACTTAGGAAGTAGCAACGAAATAATTTTATGGTTGGGGGTCACCGCAACATGAGGAACTGTATTAAAGGGCTGCAGCGTTAGAAGGTGGAGAACCGCTGCTAAATCATCAGTTACTATTTCCCAGCATTCATAGTAAGACTATCCTCTTAGATTCCCGGCTGTAGCCTTGGTAATGAAGTCACAGGTGGCACGTGATGCACAGCACTGCAGTCAGCTAGCTCTCTCTACCGCTGGAAACCCAACTCACCTCAGTGTAGAACCGCACATAACCAGACGTAAACCCCACCACAATGCAGGTCCAGTCAGGACGCCCAGTGGAACTCCTGTCATAAATAAAGTTGATGACTGTAATGTGTTGGCTATCAAAACAGAAGAGACACAGAGCCTGTGCTCATCCTTACCTCTTCTGGCTGGCCAGCGGGATACAGAGAGCACTGGTCACATACTCCCTACAGGCAGAAACAGAAGAAAATCATGAGCTCAGTCACTGTGCTTAGCAATAAAGTGAGTGTGTGTGTGTGTGCACATGTGTTTGTGTGTGTGTGTGTGTGTGTGTGAGATACAGTCTCGCTATGCAGCCCTGACTGGCCTGGAACTCAGAGAGACTCACCTATTTTTGCCTTCTAAGTGCTAGGGATTAAAGGTGTACACCACCACGTCTGAATTAATTATTTATTCTCTTATAATTTAATATTGAAAGACAATAGATGGAAGATGACATCCTGTGGAGCACTTTTATTTGACATGCAACTGAAAACAGTAAAATCCATCCATATAATATGTAACATAACAAAAAGCAGTGCTTTCCCACTTGGTATTAATATGAAACAAAGAAAAACTTTATATAAATCACTGTACAGAAAACCTAGAAAATCTCAAATGGTTGCCAGGCAGCCATTTCCCAGCATCCCTGTCTTCTGCAGTTCAGAGACACCCTGCCTGCTTCCTTGGTTTGAAGTGGGTGCAGTGCAGAAGGAACCGGCTACTGGATTTCTGTGGGTGTTTTAGCTTAGGAACTTGAGACATTTCACTCAGTTGGGTTCTTCTTTTACATTTGAAAGTCATTTATCCTAATAAGCTATTTCTTTTTTTAAAAGATGTTTATTTTTGGGCTGAGAGATGGCTCAGTAGTTAAGAGCATTGCCTGCTCTTCCAAAGGTCCTGAGTTCAATTCCCAGCAACCACATGGTGGCTCACAACCATCTGTAATGGCGTCTGGTGCCCTCTTCTGGCCTGCAGGCATACACACAGACAGAATATTGTATACATAATAAATAAATATTAAAAAAAGAATCTTTAAAAAAATTGTTTATTTTTTGTAAATGAATGTTTTAACTACATGTATTCTGTGCACCGTGTGTGCCCGGTGCCCGAGGTTTTGGAAGATGGTATCATAGCCTCTGGAACTGGAGTAGCTGAACCTGGAGCCTCTGCAGAAGCAACAAGTGGTCTTACTAAGCTGCCTCTCTAGCCCCCTATGGCCTATTTCTAAGCACATATGAAGGTTGCTTCTCAAAAGTGATTTCTTTTCCCTGACACGTGAACTTGAGATATTGGTAGGGGCTCAGAGAAAAAGACTTGAAATCTAAACACCTACTGACTGGCTTTGTTTAAACCATCAAATCAACAAAAGCTGTTCAAGGCACCATACATGCAGCCCCACGGACCATGCTCAGCAACCAGGAAGCGGTCCATCTTCCCTCGTTGTTGCTCAGGTGGTATGTTTGCTTTGCATTTCTGACAGAACTGACGTGTCTTAGAGCACATGAGAACGGCAGCTCTCTGTCATGCTGGAGACAGTAGAAAACACCTCACTGAAGATCTACAATGCACAGGCGTAGATGAGGCACTTCTCATTTGATTGGCCTTCCAGAAGATTCTTATTCATTCTGATCACAGCTTTGAATAACGTTTAGCTCAAGCTTCCAGGCTATCATGTCCACCTTATAATCACCCTAGGGAATCATGGCTCTACTTACTAGGTAAATAACTTGCACTCTAGAGCTTAAGAATTAAAGTAATACTCTAAGTATGAGCCTGTGCCTGCTGGTTTTTTGTCATCCTGACACAATCAAGAGTCATCTGGGAAAGGGAGCCCTCAGTTGATAAAATGCCTCCCCAGATTGCCTGCAGACAGGTCTGTGGGGGCATTTTCTTGATTAAAGATTGACATGGTTGATGGGGAAGGGTCCAGCCCACTGTAGGCAGTGCCATCTTGGGGATGTGTGATCCTGGGGTGTGTAAGAGAAGAGGCCGAGCAAGCCAGTAAGTATCATTCTTCAGTGGTCTTTGCTTCAGTTCCTGCCTTGAGCTCCCAGCCTGGAACTTTCTGATGGATTATCAGCTGTAAGGCAAATATTCCACCTTGTTTGGATCATGGTGTTTATCACAGCAATAGGAAGTAAGCACGGACAAAGCCCAGAGGATGACGACTGACCTTACTTTCTCTAGATAAACAAAGCTAGTGCTGGAGAACAGAGGGAAAGACCAATGCAAAGGAATTTTATGAGATGCTTTCTGAAACTTCCTTGCGTTCTTCACAGGTTGTAGAGATGGTTCAGTGGCTAAGAACAAGAGCTTCTCTTGCAGAGGATCGGGTTCAGATCTGACACCGTCATTTGACTTTTGTGGGCACCAGGCACATTCTTGGTGCATATGCCCATATGCAGGCAAAACACTCATACACATAAAATTAAATAAGTAAGTCTTTAAAAATATTTTATTCAGATTAGGGTTTATAAAAAATTATAAGAGCAATAAAACAAAATCTGCTAACCAAATAGTTCTCTACAACCAGTAAAGTTGGGAAGAACACACACACATGCAAACACACATACACACAAAACTCGTAAGCAATGAAATAGATGCATTTACAAACACACCCATTTTGTACATCTCACACACAGACTGACAGACAAGTGGACTAGTACCTACCCTTCTTCTACACTCAGGGAGCCACTCCAACCAACAGCAAACTGCATTTCTTCCTTCCCTTTATCACCATGCTTCCATTTTGCTGGGGAAAAAAAAATAAAATAAAGCCAGTAATTTACTTATGAATTTTGATCTTTCCCCTTTAAGAAGCTGAGTATAAAACAGTTCTGTAGAGCCTGACTTGGGTATTTATTACAGATCAAGACACATGTTTTTAGTTTTTAAGAGCATTTCTGTAGGACCACCTGGTCCCCTAGCCTTTGGTCTCCCCTTCCTCCAGTTTAAACCACCCTATTACTCTATTTAGAGTTTCTGCAGAATAAAGCTATGAATGTGCATGATGTACCACCGCCCTGACTTTATTGAGAAGACTACTTTAATTTTCAAATGGCAAGGGAACGTTCTGCATTAGATTTATGCCATGGGAATGATTTTTCTCTTAAGACTACCCACAAACATCTTATACATAATCTTCCTTTGTTCTATGGTGTTTTTCATAGTCTGTGTAGCTTCCAAATCTTAATACTTAATCTTCAACAAAAATCTGTGAGCTGAAAACCTATGCACCAAGTGAATATTTATAGTGACTTAAGTTTTCAAGCTGCAGCCACTTTCACTGTGTGAGGGCCAGTGACAGCCCCTTTCAGCACTGAGTACCCTTGAATGCAATGGCCAGCGCTGCCTCAGAGGTGGCACAGAAGGACAGCTTACAAACAACCAAACAAAAACCAGAGGCAACACAGAATGAAAAGGAAGTTCTCTAAGGAGAAGGCTCAGCCTGTAAAGTGCTTGCTGTCCAAGTATGAGGACCTGAGCCCCATCCCTGGCATTCACATACACAAACACACACACACAGACACAAGGTAAGTAGGTAAGTAGGTAGGAAGGGAAGGAAGGAAAAAGAGGAGAGGAGAGGAGAGAGAACAGGGGCAGGACAGGCCTGTGTGCTCAGTGCCAGAGACAGGACGATGCCAGGGTTCAGCCAGTTTGAGCTCCAGGTTCAGTGAGAGACCCTGTCTCAGAAACTACGGTGAAGAGCAATAGAGGAGAACACCTGATATCAGCCTTTGGTCTCTACACATGTGAAGAAGGGCCTGCACATACATGTGCACACACATACACACATCCCAAAAGGGAAATATTCTATTTATATATTAAATGTAGTGCATAAATTACAGAACCACCATATAATGTAGAATAGAAACAACACATCTCCGAGTGCATGTTCTGGTCTAACCTCTGCACTAAAATGGAGGCAGCAGAGAACAAGGTACTTACGCACTAGAAACGCAGCCTTCTGCTCCCGGGCTATCACCATAAGATCACTGGTTGGAGATAAGGATAAAACACACTCTTGAAGCCAGGAAGTTTTTTGTGTTTTAGAAGCATTTCCTTCTTCTTCCTATGCATAAAAATGCAACTACTATAAATGTAAAAGATTTAAAGAATATTGCAACTATGCTTGCCTGTCATAAGTGAAAGGGAGAGAAAAGAAATATTCTCAGTTCTTCCACACCAAAATATGTAAGTGACAAACCACCAAACAAATTATTCATCTGTTGTAAAAACTAACACAAAACCTTCATACATTAATAGCCTAGCATTAGCAGAATGCAGCACAAGGAACACTTGGTAGTAACTCCATATCGGGAATCCTAACACAAAGTAAAAAAGTCCTTAGAAAATCTCTCAGGATCAGCAAGATGGCTGGACAAGCAAACCTGCCTACCACCAAGACTTAAGACCTGAGTTCTATTTCCAGAACTCACATCATGGAATGAGAAAACAGACTCCACCAAGTTATCCTCTGACCCCACACATGTGCTACAGCGCGTGCATTACCTCAACTATGCATATGCATCACACATATCTATACACATACACACACCACATACACACACATACCACACACACACACACAAATAAGCATCTTTCAGCAGGCTCTAGCCAACTAATGGTCTATTCTGGAGAGAACCAGTGAAATTATTAACATGTTACTTTGTACATATAAGCAAATATATTCACTGTGCTTCCCTCCTTTTTATCTTGTGAGAATGCACATGTAATATATGCTTATTTTAACATGCTGCTTTCTTCATTGCAAAAGAAGTCTCTTTATTCTTTTTAATGACTTCATAGTATTCTGTCAGAAGAACAGTTAAAATATGGGATACAGAAGATGTTTTGAACTACCCCCACGAAGCCTGCAGCCTCTGGTTTAATGACATGTGCTTGTTTTCCCTTCACGTTAGGAGTAAGAATGGATCTGGAGCCAGAGCTAAGAAGGCTGCACATTCTTACAGGAAGGCATTATTACCGGCAAAATCTGTATTTTAGTCATGCTCTATTTAAAGAGAATCTATATCTACCTTGCTGTCTTAAAAACATTTTTCTACAGAAAAAGTAAAGAGAAAGTTATTCCTATAGTCAGCTGTAATTATGTTTCTCCCTGGATCCATTTTTTTTGTTTGTTTTGTTTGTTTGTTTGATTGGTTTTTGGTTTTCTGAGACAGGGTTTCTCTGTGTAATAGTCCTGGCTGTCCTGAAACGTACTTTGTAGACCAGGTTGGCCTCAAACTCACAAAGATCCACCTGCCTCTGCCTCCCGAGTGCTGGGATTAAAGGCGTGTGTCACCATGATCCAGAAGATCCACGGTTTCTGCCAGAGCATGGTCTGTTTACTCCACACAGCATCCCAGGTTCCTCAGAGTGGCCCAGCTGTAAGCTGAGACTATCATACCGTACTGCCGCCCCACTAGTGTCTGAGACCCAAGATGCTAAGCCTGAGTCTTGGGTCCTTTCATGTAAGTGAGATCCCACCCTCAGGTAATCAGGTAATGGCCTGGAAAGACAGCAAACCACAGAGGAATTGTAAATATTTGGTTAAAAAATAGCAACAGCTCAGGGATTATAGGCACATAGTACCACACCCAGCAAAGAATGGGTATTTTTAAGGTATTTCTTTAACCATACATTTAAATACATCTTTCCTTTTCCCCTCTGTGATGGTCTGAATGAAAATGGCCCCTTAAGAGTCATAGAGAGTGGCATCATTGGAGACATGGCCTTATTGGAGGAAGTGTGCCACATCCAGGTGGGCTTCCAGGCCCCTTGTCAGGTTCTCTTCCTGCTGTGTATGGATCCAGACGGAGAACACTCAGCTACCTTTCCACCACGTTTGCCCACATGCCACAGTGCATTCTGCCATGATGATGATGGACTAAATAAACATCTGAACTGTAAGTCAGGCTGAATTAAATGTTTTCCTTTATAAGATTTGCTGCCAGGTGTGGTGGCGCACGCCTTTAATTCCAGCATTCAGGAGGCAGAGGCAGGTGGATCTCTGAGTTTGAGGCCAGCCTGGCCTACAGAGTAAGCTCCAGAAGAGGGACACACAGAAAAACCTTGCCTGGTGGGGAGCTGGAGAGGGGGGCTTGCTGTGGTCATGGTGTCTCTTCACAGCACCCTCTATGTAGAGTTACAGTTCCTTTGGTAACTGCACCCTGCTCTAGCCCCTTCTGGAAAATGTGGCCAGTTGACAGAAAGGAACAAGGGTTTTTAGGAATCCAGGTCAAGGCTCAGGGCAGCAACAGCAGAAACAGAAGCTAGGCATGAAGGAAGGAGTTGTGTGTGAAGGAGTTTCTGTGTTCGATCTTTAAAAGACACTCCAAGTCAAAGCAGAAATGATTTGACAAAGCAGCCCCCACCTCAGGTTAGATCACAGTCAACTAGTACTAGCTTCACCACAAAGAAGTTTCCAACTTATCAACAAGCAACAAGCTGCACGTCACAGCTATGAAGGCCAAGGCACTGGTGCACATTTGGTAGCTGGGGAGATGCAGGCTCACTGCTCATAACACGAGAACCCTTGCCTACCAGCTAGGTTTCTGGAAAAACCTAACACAATAATGGTCCACGGTCACTCATATTGCTCCCTGAAGCCAGTGATCCTAAAATAACACTACTAACTGAAAAGATGGCTAATTTCCCAAGTGAGGCAAAAAAATTAAAAAGAAAGAAAACAAAGTACCTCACACTTAAGCGGCCACAGGCCCTGGAGAAGGCACTTGCTCTAACCCAGGGCTTCATCATATCCTTAACAGTCTTCTTGTTGGTTTTCAGCCTACAAATTTGTCAGATGAATCGCTCTTTCGAGATGTGTCAGATGATAATCCTGCTGCACCATAACCAGCCTTTGCTTGCAGACAGCTGCTACCGCGCCGATGAATCATCGTTTGCCTGATGTCTACTGGCGTCTCCACTGCTTGTATGAAGCAGCCACCGAAACAGCCAGGGCCAGGGCAGTTTCTCCGTTTGCACGTTTGACCTTGGATGTTTTTTCACGGGGCTAACTTCCAAGGTGTTTATGTATTACAGGGGTGCCAGTCCGATCTGGTGTGCATACTCACTGTCGTTCTAGTGGGTGCCACCAAACTCAGAAATACTCACTTGCACTCTCTGAAAGCAAGAAAGGCAACGCAAAAGCAAGGTCCCATGCTGCGTTTCCGGTAGTCTACTTCTACTCTACGTGATGCCCAAAGCTTTCCAAGATTCCTTTCCCTTCCTTTCGTGGGGGAAGGTATGGTGGGATTTCTTGCCCCCACACAAAATTCTACAGAACAGTTCAGAAGACTAAACAGAGCAGAGATGGCGAAGCCCCTTCGACGACCCTTCGGCTTACACAGACAGCCAGCATAGACCAAAGTCTGAAACACTCAATTTAAAGATCTTATGGTCTTTTCAAAATCAAAATGGGGCAAAGCATAAACGCTCTGATTTGGTTATAATAAAAAGAGCCTCCAACAGGGAAAAGTGTGACAAAAAAAAAACCTATACTCTGAATCTCGATTTTTACAATAGAAGAAGTCAGTAACTTTACAGTTTACTTCACAGTAAACTCAGGATTATTTGTTATTACTTCCCTAGTTTTGGTGCTAAGGATTGAGCCCAGAACCTAGGGTGTGGAGTGCAGTACTATTTTATGAGATTTTGCAAGTGTCCACTTACTTGCCCATTCAGCTTTCTATTATATAGAAAAAGCCAACATGGAAAAATCCCTGGCATTGGTAATGATAATTATTTTTAGTGTTGGAGAGTTAAAAAGCTTCCATTTTTATGTAATACCTGAGTTTTCTGTAACAATCATGGCAAAACAATTTTGTTTTTTATTAAAAGCTTCATGTCACAATGAATTACAATGGAATTCCAAACCTAACAACCCACGTGTCTCTATTTCCTGAATAAATATTTGATACTAAATATTGGCAGTAAATCTCTTTACCAGGTGCTGTGTGGTACAAGGAAGTTCCAAATAATAAGCTACTCAGAAGCCAGGTGGTGGTGTCGCACGCCTTTAATCCCAGCACTCGGGAGGCAGAGGCTGGTGGATCTCTGTGAGTTTGAGACCAGCCTGGTCTACAAGAGCTAGTTCCAGGACAGGCTCCAAAGCTACAGAGAAAACCTGTCTCGAAAAAAACAAAAAACAAAAAAACATTTACTCAGAGACTCTGCCATTTAGTTCTCAGAGCAACTTGATCAATAAATAATAATAATTAGTGTCCAATTTAAGTCAGAATAGATCTGATAGCTAAAACAAATGCTAGGGCTTTAAGCTGCTATTAGATTTTAGAAACAATAAAAAGCAGTAAGTGCTCGCCAAAAAAAGATGTATACATGGAGAACATAAGATGACCAGTGTCACTCACAAGTGAAATCAAAGATTAAAGCATTAATGAGCATTTCACACTATTAAAGTTTGCTAATATAGTAGGGGTCCAACAATTTAGAATATACTTACAAAAGTTAGAACCCCATTAAAAAAAATCAACAACACAATGTATTCACTTCTTAGTTTTTTTGTCTCTCAGTCTTCAAGTTTTTTAAATGAATACAAAATAGACAATAGCACTCAGTTGACCAAAAGTAGCTGGGGAGCTTGCTCAGTGGAGGAAGTGCTCTCTATGCAAGCATGAAGACCTGAGTTAGGACCCTCGGGATCTATGTCAAAGTCAGGTGGGTCGGGAAGCCTGCCATTAACTGCAGCACTCTGAAGGCGGAGACCCGAGTGAGCTGACTAGCTAGGCTAGCCAGACCAGCCACATTTTAGACCTTGCCTCAAGGAACAGGGTGGAGAGCAACTGAGAAAGACACTGAGGCCAACCCCGGGCAGGCCTCGTGAGTGCTCATGTACGCGCAGAGACTGGAGAGTCACAGCAAAAGCTCTCTGCACCAAGCCAAGTTTCTAAAACCTCGGCACTCCTGACACTGTGAGCAGAATCACGTTTTGCTCTGGGTGATCCTTCTCTGGGTAGAAACTGTCCGGTGGGACCTTTAGCCCCTGCCCATTGGACATAACTCTGCCCCAAACTGAAAACCAAGACTGTGTCCACACGATGTCAAATCTGCCCTTGTTCAGAGGGGACAAAAAACCACTTCCGAATGAGAATGACTAGATTACAGTTGGCTCACATTAGTATTAAAGAAAGGCCATTGGCTAAAGAAGTATTTCTCAGAGTCAAAGGTCCAAGCTCCTAGTGAAACTGGCCTTGGAAAAGAGACTACTCAGAGACTGTGGTCACCTTCCAGGATGCTGTGAAGCAGATCCTTAGAATGGTTGGAAAGCCCTCTTCTGCCTTTAGCTAAACTGGCTGTGTCCTGTGTGGCAGACTGATGGCGGAAGCGCAGAGGCCCATCTGAGGCGGGCTGAGGGAGGGCTCGCGCCTAGCTCTGGGCCTGGCGGCTTACAGTCAGAGCAGAGGGTTCTAAAAACAAACTGGTGGGGTGCCAGATGATGGCGGAAGTCACAAAATAATCCCACACCAGTTTAGAATTATGAATAATAAAGGGTTATTTATTTAAGGGAAACTTACATGTCACAGTCCTCTGGCGAACAGGAAGAGAGTGTAGCAGCGGGAAGTGAGAGCAGAAGCAAGAGAGCACGTGCTTTACAGCTGCCTTTACTGTCTAAGAGACCACGCCCCAGTGGGCTGGTATCTTAAATGCTATTGGCTGAAGGAGTGGCATGTGTTCCCACAGCAGCAGATGGCATCAAAGTCTGATGGAATTAATGCAATACAGCTGGAGATTTTCCAGAACCATCTCAAATGATTGATACTCTAAAAACATGTAATCAGCTGGAATTATTTTCCAATTTTTGGCCTATAAACAAACATTTCTCTAGGGCCCCTTTCCAATCAGCATACTTTCATTCCCTAATAATTTAATAAATCATGATTGCCCTTGAATACATGATTTTTTTTTTTTTGGTTTTTTTGAGACAGGGTTTCTCTGTGGCTTTGAAGCCTGCGCTGGAACTAGCTCTTGTAGAACAGGCTGGTCTCGAACTCACAAAGATCCGCCTGCCTCTGCCTCCCGAGTGCTGGGATTAAAGGCGTGCGCCACCACTGCCCGGCTTACATGATTTTTGTAAAACAGATGGAACATACTTCAAAGTACTTTGAGCAGAAATTCTCCAAGCTGCTCACTGGAGAATTCCATTCCTATCTTGTCTACTATCTGGTTACGATGGAGTCAGCCAATTCTATCCTCCCTACCACTTACTCTAATGCACCAATGAAAGAACTCCTTACCAATTCAGGTTAACTTAAGCCTCCATGAGCTTCTTCCAAAACTGTCTCAGTCCCCTTTACAGCTTGTGACTAAACAAACATTCCACGTTCATCACTGACTTCCCACAGCAAAGCAATCATAGTTCCAACCAAAAGCTCTTGTAACGCCAGCAAATAATGCAAACCCTTGCAAAGTGATTTACTGTTGCTCACAGGACTGCCATTGATTTCCTGGACAGTAAGTTTGTTTATCTTCTATTCCAGGTTCCCCAAGTCAGCCACACCCTTACCATGATGTTACCAATCTGTTACTATTGAGGAAGACTGTTACACTTGTCTTACATCCCAGTTCATCCTGAATATTTGTTTCGCTTGTCTACTCATTCTCTTATTGCACTTCCTTGTAGACAAGTAGGAATTCATCAGTTGTAATCTTTTCATCTGCCCAATAGGAGTTGTGATCAATTAGACATAGAAACATTACTTTGGACACTGTATACATTGAATTGTATTTCCCCTGTCACCCTAACTTAGATATTTAAGCAGTAGCCCGATGTGTCTGTACTGGCATAAAGATTATAAGAAAAAAGTTTATGTTAATTGAGGTCCTGAGGGATGCACCTTATCCTATAGGACTATAGGATTCATATCCTAAGAAGAGATGAGACATTAGAACACAGTCCTCAGTCCCACTTATTCACAGAGAAGCCAATGAGGACACAGGAGCACAGCTGTCTGGAGCAGTCAGAGGAGGGGCAAGACCTGGCATCTTGATCTTCAAGATTTGACAAATTAAATATTTGTTTTTTAAGTGACCCAGTCTGTGGTAATGTGTTATGGCAGTCTGAACAGACAATTATAAGGTGAAATATCTATAGGAAAAAGATATACCTAAACCTCAAAGACCACTAGTGTCATAGTCATAGATATAGACTTCTTGGATATGGCTCTTACTGATGCAGATATTGGAATATCATTTTATTGTTTTGTTTGGAGAAACAGATCTTTATTGTTCAGTGACATTATTGTTAAAAGCATATAGAAAATATGTCTGAAAAGACTGCTCGGTGGTTAGGAATGCGTATCACTTTTCCAGTGGATATAAGTTCAGTTCCTAGCACCCATGATGAGTAGCTCACAATCACCTGTAACTCCAGTTCCAGACAGGAACATACACACACGCACACACACACACACATTTGAACACACAATCACACGTGCGGACATACACACACGTGCATACACAATTTTTTTAAACCCAGGAAAAAGTACTTTGCTTTCATTTTTAGATATAAGTGAGTGTGAGAAAGACAAAACAACCTGAGAAACAAGCCCAGGAAATACAACCAGGTTTCTGCTGTTTCAAGCAATTCGCAGCGCAGGTAGGAAGGAGCCTCACTGACGACAAACCAAACTGGATAGAAGCCTAGGAGAGCCTTCTCTATGCCTTCTCTACAAGCCAGAGGCCAGCAGTGGAGCAGTTGTGCCCGACTTGGGGCACATGTCCCTCAAGCTCTTGACGCACTTGGTGCTGCCGATGAGTTTGCCCTCCACGGTGAGTCGGGAGGTAGGTCAAGCACGTGTGAAGATTCAGGCTACCGTTGTTTGGTCCCTCGAGGTTTTAGTTCACACGGACCAACGGACTCTTGAAAGCAGACAGTGACCACAGACCCAGACCTCCCCAGCCATGAACTGGTTTCTCAGCATGACTGAGATTCTCCCAGGAGGAAGCCAAACCCTTCTGTAGTGAAAGGCCCTCTTAACATCATTTTTATCTGCATCGCCCTTCCAAGTGGCTTTAATGTCTTCTTTAGAGAGAGAAGTCACTGTGACCAGAGTTTCCCCACAAAGGTGACAGTACCGAATGCTTTGAGATTCTAGTGACAGCTTCATGACCTGGCAGGACAGCTGTGGTCATCCTAGAGTAGAAGCAAGCACAGGGAATCCTCCTAGACCACGGACACAAACATCTTGGTGGCATTCCACACTGGCTCACCGCAGTTTGTCCTCCTCACCATCCTTTCCAGAGGCCACACTCTTCATTTTGATGGTGTTCCTCCTGTAACACCATCTTCCACGGCATTTAACTTACTGCTTTGTTTTTCTTGCTGTTGTCACTTCCACTCCACTGGGTCAAACACTTGTTACAGCTGACAGCTCAGAATAAGAGCAAAACAAGCTTCTCCCTTTTATAAAAAAGTTTTTTCCAGAGTCCCAGTATTAAGTCTCTCAAATATGAAAGCCTTTTATTCTTTCAAGTCATCAAAATGAGAACCAACTTTCAAAGTGATGAGAGGCATAGAGAAATAGAAGCACCCTGGAGTTCATACTGTTTCCTGCTGCGCTCAAGAGACACGAGCTGGCCTCCGGGTAAGCAGCACTCAGTTTTGATGGCTGCTGCTTCACTAAGCTCTCTGTCCATTGTCCTCATGCCACTGCTGCACAAGGACTAGCTCTCCAAAGATGGAGCAACGGAAGCAAAAGCTGACCTTGCTCCACTATTCACCATAGTCTCTGCCCAGTGGCAGCTGAGAATACCTTCAGTGTTTACAGATACAACGCCTTGACACAGAGTAAGTGAACAGCAAGGCATTCTACTCCCCTTGTTGGTGCCATCTTTAATTTTGCAAAACCCAGTTATGTTCTTGGGCAAGTTTGAGGTCTGGTCCTAGCAGGATCATTTAAAGCTTCCTGTCCATTCTCCCTTCCTGTGGGTGAGATGTCTGCCACCTTGACCAAGCCTTGGACTTCTGTACTTCACATGTCTACCAAGTCTTTCTCTGCTGCTTGTTGTGTCTCTGGATATAAACCATTAGAGTTGTTCACAACCACTGAATGTAGTGGAAGTCACAGTCTTACCTCCACCGAGTGACAATTCTGGCAGTCCTGGTATGACTGTGAGAGTGAAATAATGAGAAGGAGAAAGACTTCCAGACCACAAACGATGTAGGTAAAAACATGAATGGTCCAAATAAGTAGGTAGAAGCCAGTCAGTACTTGTGTGTGTAATTGTGTGTGTGAGATGCTCAGAACAGGTAAATCCACACATAGAAAGTAAACCAGTTGCTGCTAGAGGGTAGGTAAAGTATTTTGGGGGTTCTTCTAGGGTAATTAAAATATTATGAACTTAGATCATGATGGTCTACTAAGAGCCTACTAAGAAAACTGAGTTATATACCGAAGGGTGAATTACATGGTATGTGAGTCATATCAATATAATATACATTTAAAATAACAATACCGATACAGATATGAGTGACTGAAATGGTACATTAACACTCGTTTAACACAAAAGAATGGAGAAAAGAGTTAGAAGACAGCAATGGCCGATCCTGGTTATCACTGACCTCACAGCCCGTCACCAGGCACCGAGTGGGAGTTAGTTTCCACTCTGTCACCTGAAGTGGGAAGGCTCATCTTAAAACTGGGGCAGCACCTTCCAAGCAACCCACACAAAGAGGTCTTAGAGAATGTGTTGGGTTTTGCTCCTTTCCTCTATTCCTGCAGCTCACTCACCTTACAACTGAAAGCCTTTACTGATACCAGAATCCTGCTTCTTCAGGCTTCCAACATGGACTGACAGTAGCTCTCCAGGAACCCTCGAGGCCAGCAGCACCATACTAGGCCTGCTGAGGCGGCACCTGCATGAACTAAGTAGCTATAGGCTCTTGGCCTCCAGGACAAAGACAGTGAGTGTCAGGGTACTCAGACCATATTATGTGCTATCCTAAGACAGTGATTGCCCAAGTACTAAACCATGTCATATGCCAGCTTAAGACAGTGATTGCCCAAGTACTCAGAACATGTCATGTGCCAGCCTAAGACAGTGATTGCTGGAGTACTAGACCAGCCTTATACATCCGTTCTAATAATAGTCACTCTTTTGATTTTTTCCCCTTAGGGAACGCTGACTAATAAAGGAACTAACTAAAAAGCAACTAGGCATACACAAAACAAATAGTCAAATGACAGATGAGAATTTAACTTCACCAATAACCACATAAAATGTGAAAAAAATTATTTAATGAATGCCGAAAGTATCAAGCTGACTAAACAGGCAATATCCAACTATCTATTAAAAAACAATATTTAGGGGGCTGGAGAGATGGCTCAGTGGTTAAGAGCACTGACTGCTCTTCCAGAGGACCTGGGTTCAATTCCCAGCACCCACATGGCTGCTCACAACTGTCTGAAGATCCAGTTGTAGGGGATCTGACACCTTCACACCAATGAACATAAAATAAAAGTTAAATAAACCATAAAAACAAAACAAAACAAAATTTAGCCAGAGTTGGTTAGAATGGAAAGGAAGAGAAAGAGACAGGTCGTGGAAAAGCAATGCCTGCGTGAGAAGCAGACAGGCCAGGCATTAGCACACATCACCAGAGACACTGACATACTTCAGAGCAGGAGCGACCGTGGAGACAGACACGTGTAAACGGAGACACACTCCACAGCAGAACTGCTCAGTACGTGAAGCAACACCGACAAAGCTCAGGGAAGAGGCAAGCCCACAAGAACACACAGAAATCCCCACGTTCTCCTCTCACTAACAGAAAGAATAGAAATCAGGGAGAGCACAGAAGAGAGGAACAGACCGACCTAACTGAAGGCAGGGAACCCTTCCCCATGAGCAGAGATGAACATCTTACACAGCAGCCCGTGTATGAAGCCGTAGAGTAGGCCCCGTAGAGTTAAGCTGCCGGGGAGAACATAACAGCAGTTCTCTGAAGACATCGGGTGAAATCACAAAGAGTCAATAAAAAGAAATCTGGTAAATTCCCATTAACAGTCTTTCTTATCTGCAGTTCTACTTCTGTGACTTGAGTTATTGAAAGCCAGTCGTGGTCCAAGGGGTAAGTGGAACACTCCAGGAATGAACCTGCACGGGCTTTAAATTGTGCGTTCTTCTGAGTTATGTAATAAAACCACACACTGTCCCACTCCACGATGCCCTGGTGTCCTGAAGCTGTGAACTTTGCCTTTGTCCAGCACATTGCCACTCACCCATTAGTCTCCTGATAGCCATTTTGGCTATTAAAGCAACAGTCTGAACATCAGAGAGCATATGTTTATGAAACTCTTATTCTAACTAATACTGGTCCCCAAATGCTGGGGTAATGATGCTTGCAATTTTATATAGCATATTGTTAAAATGTTTCCACTTCATTATTGGTTATTATTGTTTACATGTTACTGCATCTAACTTATAAATTAAACCTTTTCAAAGGTTTGTACATATTGAATAAATAATACACATAGAGTTCATAGCTGTCCATGATGTTTCAGGCCCACAGGGGGTCTTCCTCCTTAAGGGGAGACTACTCCATCTACAAACTAAATAACACACTTCTAACAGATGAAAAAGGAAGCCAAAAAAAAAAAAGAAAACAAAACAGTTTGAACTAAATGAAATTGAAAACACATCAAAACCTTAGTGCACAGGTAAATAAGTAGATTTATATTAGAAGAGAAAATAGATTTAAAATAAGTAATCTATAATGACATTTTAAGAAGCTAGAAAACAAACTCAAAGTAAAGAGAATTAAAGATATAAATAAAGACAACACCAGAAAAAAAAACTGACGTTACTGAAACTCACGTTTTGAAACTGCTAGAACAAAAGCTAAAAAATTTTTGGTTGAATAACCAACAGAAAAAGAGAGAAAAAAATACCAAAATCATGGTCTAAAATGAGAAATTACCCAAATCACAGAGTGGAAGAGAAGTCTCTCTACACCATAAAAGTCGATGATTACAGACACAGCTATTACTAGGGTCATATCGCCCGATTCTAGACGAGAAGTGATGTGGCTTTTAAGAAGAGCAGTAAGGGAAGATCCAAGTCTTTTCCTCCTTTGCTCACAAATAATGCCACCACACTGCTTGACAGAAACAAGCCAGCCAGCCAGAAGCGGAGAGCCTGGTGACATACTGAGCTCGATGCTTGATCCAACCACCTAGAAGCTACCCTGACTCTGGCTTTCCTTCCGTGGGAAGTACTGGAGGCCCCTGCTGTGTAAACCAGCTTAAGTTAGATCTTCCACGACTCACAGATGAAACATATTAAGATGCACAGAGACCTGGTCTACTCTGGTCAGTGATGCAGTCTCATCACCTAGAATATGACAGGCACAACAAATGACTCATGAAGAATAAAGACTCCTAAAGCAGTGAACGTTCTCTGTCTAGCCCACCGTTATGGCTCTACCGAGCCCCCAGCGGCAAGTTAGACACTAACCTCCCATGTGAAATGAGGAGTTGAGAACCATGAAGAAGTGAAATCATAAAGGCAGAGTGAGCAAATTAATGTTTCTATCATGGGACGGGGTTGTTATAACAGGAGTGGGTGGAGGGGAAATTTGGATTCTACACACACACACACACACACACACACACACACACACTCCCTCCCTTTTCCTTTGTCTCTCATTCATCTTTTGCTATGCTATGAGGCAGCAAAAAGAGCACTCTCAGATGCTAAGCCCTTCATCTTGGATTTGAACTGATCCTCCAGGGCTACAGCCAACGAATTACATATAAAGTCTCAGGTCCTTTGTTGTAGCATAGACTACAGTGCCCAACTACTGTCGTTATTAAGTTCCTTAAAAGCAAGAATCTAGTTAGTTACTACTAACTAAACATAAAAACATTTGTGACAAAGATTTTTTTTTAAAGTCAACTTAACACTGAAATATGCCACCTTCATTACAAAAGGAAAATGTAACTATCAAAAACCATGCACAGCACCAGCTCAGTGGGTAAAGGCACTTATCATGCAAGCCTGGTGACCTGAGTTCAGCTCCTGGAACCCATTCAAGGTGAAAGGAGAGAAGTGGCTCCACAAAGTTGCCCTCTGACCTCCAGACATACTCCTTCCACACACACAAATAAAAACGAAACCATGCATTTATAAAGACTTACAGGTTCTTGGGGTTCTGTTTCTTCCCATGCTCCCCAACTATCATCTTCCCAGTTTGATGATTTACCTAGAGAGAAGGAGGAAGGGAGAGAAGAATAGAGGAAGGGTGGGAGAGAGGGAGGGAGGAAGGAAGACAAGGATAGAGAGGGAGAGAACATATAAAATTAAAAGGCTGAACATATTTTTAAACATTTTTTCTAAACATAACAGAAACAAGTTGTTTTTCATTTGGTTGGTGGTTTTTGTTGTTATTTTTGAGACAGGGTCTCACTATGTAGCTCTGGCTACCCTGGAACTTGTTACATAGACCAGGCTGGCCTTGAACTCAGAGACACCACTGCTTCTGCTTCCTGAGCACTGGATCACAGATGTGTGTCATCACACTCAGCAGAGGCAGTTGCTGTAAAAGGAAGAATGTGATTGTAAGCTGTGCTACCTCAGGATTTGACATACACAGTAAGAACCAAGAAACATATAACCTACTTAATTTCCAAATATATGTCTAGTAAAACAATGTACAAGTTATTTAACTCTTAAAATATTGGACATTGAGTAGTACTCATGTCCAATATTTGATTCAAATTTGATTCAAATTTGATTCAAATTTGATCCACATTTGAATCAAATGTAAAGTTGAGTTTAAAATTAATCTGGGCACGGTGGTACATGCCTGTAATTACAGCTCTTGGGAGGAAGAGGCAGAAGGATCAACGGTTCAGAAATTCAAGGCCAGCCTTGACTATGTAGCCAAGTTTGAGGAAGTCTAGGCCACCCCAGAGCCTGTCTCAAAAAAGCTACACACACAAATTTTAACAAATATTTGTTACTTAAAGAAGATAAATATACAGCAACAAACATCTAAATTTTCACACAGATGTTTTCAAAGTGAATTGTTTCCTGATAGGACGAGGTATCCATGGAAACAACCTAAATTCTGAAACAAGACAAACCCCCCCACTCCTCCCTTTTTGTTACTCTTGTTTATTATATTTGAGACAATCTTCTTAGATTAAAATATATTCACTAAAATATGCAACAAGGAATTAAAAAACTCAGGGAAGTTGGGAAAGCAAAATGTCTTGCACTGCTAATGTTGATTTCATGTAATTTGCTTAGAATTTACCGGAAACAATAAAATTATGATATCCAAGCAACCAGAGAGAAGAATGAGATACTCTATCACCCCAAATTAAAACACCAATGAAGTTCCAGTAAGACTCGGGCCTGAGACACGGACTGCAGATCTGCCACTTGAACTGTGTCGAGTTTTTACTTATGAAATGCATTATGAAATACCTACCGCTTGTTCCAATTGCAGATGTAGCACTTCCTACCTCTGAGGAAGCAAAATACCTCCTCTGTTACTTTGAACTGTGGGATGCCTAAGGATTGAACCAGACAGCATACTCAGGGGCTCTGTATCTGAGACGTAAGCTCTCACTGCCAGCTATCATGAGTTAGCCATCACATATGACCATGAAGTAGAAATAAAATATATTTAAGCAATCAGCTTTCAAACCCTGAGTGGAAGTCATCACAAAAGATGAGCAAAATCCTGATGACTAACAGGAGAAGAAGCAATGAGAACATTCATTTACACACTTGGTTTTAAAGATTGCTGAAACAAAGGACACAGATGATTTAAAAGGGTTACACTCTGGCACTTGGAATCACTGCTCAATTAGCTTGCAGTAACAACAGTCTAATCTCCAGTACTTAAATGTCAAATAATTACTTGCTAAAATTCCAAATACACTACTAGGCATATATTAAGTCCTAAAATAGCACCACGTTTTGATTAAAATCACACGATCTACAGATTTCCATACAAGTCAATTAGCAATTGCTCTGTTAAATACCATGTACCAAACCTTGTAGTAGGAGCTAAAAAAAAGATAACACATCCCTTGCTCTTAGGGAATCTATGATCTTATGCAGGATGTAGACGGACATTAACTATAGCACACAATGAGTGCTGTAACTGTCGGTACCTTGGACAAGAGAGTGAAATATTTCACAGGTGTACAAATGTATATACACATATACTCCGTGAATAATCGTTATCATTATTTATTAAGATTTTGTTTTTAGCCAGGCGGTGGTGGCGCACACCTTTAATCCCAGCACTCGGGAGGCAGAGGCAGGCGGATCTTTGTGAGTTCGAGACCAGCCTGGTCTACAAGAGCTAGTTCCAGCACAGGCTCCAGAGCCACAGAGAAATCCTGTCTCGAAAACCAAAAAAAAAAAAAAAAAAGATTTTGTTTTTATTTATCAGCGTGAGTATATGTGCATGTGTATATGAGCATCTGTGTGACTGAATATGCACATATGTGTGAGTGAGCATGGGGACCGGAAGAAGGCATCAGATTCCTTGGAGCTAGAGTTACAGGTGTTTTTAAAGCCACCGAACATGGATGCTAGAAACTCAGTTTGGATCCTCTGAAGGGAAGCCAGCGTTCTTAACAGCTGAGCCATCTCTCTAGCCCTGACTGACCTTAAACTGATGGTCCTCCTGCCTCTGCCTCCCAAGTACTGGGATTACAGATACATGACACCACACAGATGGCCAAAATAGTGTCTTTACAAAGAAGCTAGAAAATTTTCAAATTAACAGAAAAACACAAACATTAGGCAAAACCTCAATGCACAGGGCACTGGTGAGGACTCTAGATGCCCGAGTGCTGCAACACAGCAATTCACTGAAACATCACAAAGTTCCTTGACAATTTTAATGTTACAATGGGAAAACTCAAAAGTTCAAATAGCGTGGCCTAGGTCACAGAAGGGAGTGGCAACCTAGGACTGAAGCTCCATTCTGCCATCTTTGCACAACTCATGCCCCGGGACTCGTGCGATGCGTCCTTCCATGTGGCTCCTGGCCCTGGAGCCCACAGAGGAGCAAAGTGATAGCAGGGTCTTTCTCTGAAACAGGCTAGCCTGGATTTGCTACATAGCTAAGATGACTCATAAGCTTCTGGCCCTCCTGCTCCCACAGATTGCTAGGATCACAAGTGTGCCACACCACATCAGGGCCATGCAGTTCTATGGATCAAAGCCAGGGCTTCATGCATGCTGAGCACTCCAGCCTGAGCTAGAGCCTCAGCCTGTGTTTGTTTGTTTCTTTTAAATAGTTTTTTTTTAAATAGAAATATCCCCTTGATACTGGAACTTTAAAGAGAGGCTTTAAAAACTTGAACAGAGAAACCATGTTTTTATATACAAATATATATATATAACCTTGAACAATTTGCCAGGAGTGGTGATACAAACCTTTAAAACCAGCACTCAAACACAGGCAAGTAGATCTCCGAGTTAGAAGCCAGCCAGCCTGATCTACATATTGAGTTCCAGACCAGCCAGGGCTACACAATGAGACAATGTCTTAAAATCCTTTGGACAATTAATTTTTGTGGATTTTTGGCAATATAATTCATTAAACACTCTCTTCATTCATTTTACTATATCACCAAAACAAACTATCTCACTGTGGGTTGGTTGAGACAACTTAGCCAAGTCTATTAATCATTTTAGAAACTAGATGGTGGTGGCGCACACCTTTAACCCCCACACTTGGGAGACAGAGGCAGGCACATCTCTAAGTCCAAGGCCAGCCTGGTCTACAAAGTGAGTTCCAGGACAGCCAGGGATATACAGAGAAACCCTATCTCAAATAACTGAAAAATACAGAACGGTTTTGGAATATGCATTGTCTCTTAAGCAAGAAATTTAAGTCCATGGTTAACATTTAAAATTGCTATAAAATTATGTAAATATCAAATTATCAGAACATCAAAACAACCTTGCAGAATAAGAGCCCTTCAGGAAGCCTATTGTTCATTCATTCTTTAACATCTTTTCCATGCCAGACACCAGATACAAAAGAAGTAAATTTCCAAAGATCTCAGTCCAAGTACATAGTCTCTGCTGAATGTACAACACTATAAAAAGAATTTCATTTTCCTTAATATTAGTATAAAAAGAACCTGACTCAGTTCACAAATGACTCATACAATCAAGCGGAAGGCAGCAGTTATTTGAATTTCCTGCCCCTACAGAGACCCAGTATCTCTTCATGCTTCAATTCAAAACATGCCCAAAGAGAAAGACTGAGAAATACATTATTTGTTTCAATGAAGATTTACCCACTTTTCAATGTTTGGCTAGAAAACTGTTTTCAACTGAAGGAAAAGAAAAATTAATCGGGCAGTTCCTGCTATCATGGGAATATTTTCTCAAAGTCATTAGACTATAGACAGATTAAAAGGGGCTGAGGAGATAGCTTGGGGGAGGGGTAAAGTATCCACTGAGCAAGTGAGAGGACCTAAGCAATCCCCAAGACCCACATTTTTTAAAAAATGCTATCTACATCATTAGTAGAGATTCTCTACAGACTGATCATTGATCAAAGTTATAGGTTAAGCAAAGCAATGTTTTTAACATTAAATTGTGATCTAAATAGTTTTGTGTTAATATGTGTTAATATGGAACCACATTCATTGGTTGCTGGTCAAAAACCGAGAATTATAGCTCTCCTGCCAGGTTCCCTCTGGATAAAAAGATGAAATAATGAGTTTGACTGGTGGCTTGGAGGTCTGTTTGAGAGGTCTGCATGGGTCCAGGACTTGAGTCCTTGACTCTCCCTCCCCCTTCCACATATATAAGGTGGATGGTGCAGGGATTATGTCTTAGGAACACTATCGAAGGGCTAAACATCATTTTCTCCTCAGTTTGCCGTCAAACTGTCTACTCACTGGCAGGAAGTCTTCAATAGTAGCCACATGTGTAATTTTAAATTAATTAGCAATTGCATTTAAAAGTAAGGACTAAGTTGAACACATTTTAATATGCTATAGGCGGTGCTATCATTCTAATACATAAGCAAAATCACTCACGAGGTGTTTTGTGTTCTTTTCTCATATTAAGTCTCAGGACCTAGTGTGCTCTGTGCTCAGAGCACATCTTGTCTGTACTAGCCGCGTTCCAAATGCTCACCAGAACACGTGGCCAATGACCACGCTGTAAGATAAGGCAAGTCTGGAGCAAGGAATGATATACTATCAGCCTGCCTGCAGTGGAGTCCAGATTTTACCCTGGAGAGGTGCAGGAGCTTGGGCAGTCTCACTAATCGCTTGCTGCTCACTTTCCCCCTTAGCAGGATGAAGCTAACAACTGCATCTGCTCACCGAAATGTGAGAGCTGTGCGGAGCGCCGAGGACCATGACTAATCACTTCAGAATAACCAACCTGCACACACGACATTCCCATCCACACTCTGCCCACCCTATCATGTTAACCAACCACGTGCCTTCCTATGTGGTTATCTTGCCAGAGGTGATTTCCTTAGGGCTCACATTAATTCTCCACAAAGTTTGCTTACAGATGATATTACATCAAAGATCAAAACAATCTTTTAAAACAAATTTTCCATAAAATATTGTAACATCATTAAATTCTATTTCAATTAGTGAGGCAAAGTAACTTAAAAGTACTGATTCCTAACCTTAGTTTTTATTAAGAAATAATAGGAAAAGTGTTAGATTCTTGTTTGAATTCAAGCACAAGTGGAAGATTGATGGGAATCTCTGCCAGCCAATTAACTTTAAGAGGTGGGGCCAAGTTAGAGTGTGGCTTTCTTGGTACCTGGAGAAAAATGCAGCAGGCGGACAGGTGCTCTGTCTCTCTGTGGTTCCCGCTCTACACAGTTGAGCTTGGACTTTTTGCTCCTGTTTCATGAGTTTGTCTCTTAAAATAAAGAAAAATATAACTGCTCTATCTTTTAGCTAGCCTGGTTATTTCTCAATCAGAGATAACTCAACAGTTGGTGCTCAATGTGGGGCTCAGGTCCCCTGCAGCTCTAGCCAGTCGTCACCAGGCTCCATGTGAATAACTGTTTTGTTATATGTAATTACTATGTTAAAACTTTCCTTCTTACTTAAACAAAAAAGAGGAGGTGATGTGGGATTTCCCTCTGTATGCTGTGAATACCATTGGTTAATAAAGAAACTGTCTTAGGTCTGTGCAGGGCAGAATACAGGTAGGCAGGGAAAACTAAACTGAATGCTGGGAAAAAGAAAGCAGAGACAGAGAGAAGCCATGTAGCCCTATTAGAGATAGACACTGGAACTTTACCCTGTAAGCCACAGCCTTGTGGTGATACACAGATTAATAGAAATGGGTTAAATTAGGATGTAAGAGCTAGCCAATAAGAAACTAAAGCTAAAGGGCCAAGCAGTGATTTAATTAATGCAATAGTTTCTGTGTGGTTATTTTGGGAGTCTAGGCAGCAGAAAACACACAAGCGGATTCCTACAACAACAGTAGATTTCATTAGGAGCAGAAATATCCTTAGCAAAAAAGTTGAGAGAACATGGCTGGCTATGGACTGAGGAACCTTTATATTTCACATCTACCTACACATACAACAACCACCTCAACATTTAAAAACAAGACATGCCTCATTACTAACAAAAGACCCTGCACCAATACAAAGTCAGTTTGCTCACTTAATGACTTGTAACTGAATAGTTTTCCTGAGAGGGCTAGGAAAAAATAGTGAGTTCCCACACAGCACACCACTCTAAAGAAAGGAACCTGCTATTGCTCAAATATTCTTTTTATCAACAGTGAATAAACATATAAAGGCAGAGGAATACAGCAAGCATTGCCTAGTAGAGACATCTAAAGATCACGATGGGACTGTTTCTCAACATTTGTAACTTCCATGATACAATCATACCCAGATACTGCATCTGAAGAAGCCATTTCATCAGTACATCTCTAGAAGAAAATATCCCATGTGTCAGTGGGCTGACTTGCCTTGCTGTACAACTTAATGTCAAAACAGCATTCTAGGATACACAAGATATGTGTGCTTTGTGTTGAATCTTTAGTCTTTGTTTTTATTCCTCAAACCCTACCCTTGTGTCTATCTGTCTGCCTCCTCCCCTGTGTGTGTATATATGTGTAGACAGGGTCTCATGTACTCTATGCAGGCCTTGAATTCACTATGTAGCCAATGCTGGCCTTGAACTCACAATCTTCCTGCTTCTACCTTCCAAGCACGGTGATGAAAGGCATGGGCCTTCACACCCAGCCTCCCACATCTGTTCTGAAGCATAAAGTCCCTTTAAATTTATCCTTTATCCTCTCATATCCTAAATAAATTTTTCTTAAAATTCACAGGTTATCGAGGTTTTCATTGGGGGTAAATTTAAGTCTTTCAAGAAGTTTTCTAGCTTAAAATATTTTGTGTATTTCAGTTGTTAAAATTATCCTTCATTTGTTTCACACCATATCTTGAATCATAACTTCTCTTTAAATAAAAGAAGCTGATCTCCTACCAACCTACATGGCATGGAGAGAAATAAAGAATAGCAAGAGGTTCTTACAAAAGTGATGAAAGTGACAGATGCACTGACTGGCAACCTGACTGACTGATGTGAATGGCTGACAACGTGAATGACGGCAACCTGACTGCCAACCTTAATGACTGGCAACCTGACTGACTGTCAACCTGACTGCCAACCTGACTGACTGTCAACCTGACTGCCAATCTGACTGACTGTCAACCTGACTGACTGTCAACCTGACTGCCAACCTGACTGACTGTCAACCTGACTGACTGCTAACCTGACTGGCAACCTGACTGACTGTCAACCTGACTGACTGCTAACCTGACTGCCAACCTGACTGACTGTCAACCTGACTGACTGCTAACCTGACTGCCAACCTGATTGACTGGCAACCTGGCTGACTAACTGCTAACCTGACCTTTTAACTGCTAACCTACTCTTTTAACACCAATCACTATCCATTACTCTGAACAGTCTAGAGTCAGAAAAAGTACCAGGATGGCAGGCAAGCACCACCACACCGGGTTCCAGTACCGTGAAGTTGTGTTCCCACCCTTACCGGGTTAAACGTTTTGCCTCAGAGAATAACACCAATGACTTTCAGATTTAGATGCAACAATTCCCTCCTAGGAAGACCGTTCTGAGCATACTGCATCACTCTAAGCACTGTTCTCTGACTCAATAAAAGAACATTTCCAACCACAGAGAAGACATACCCTCAACACAAATGTCTTACTTAGGATTATTTCCAATGAATGAATCATTCTGCTAACAAAGGCCTTCTGCTTTCTACAGCTTTATTTAATTCCCCAAATACTTACTTGTAATTCTAACTTACTTATGAATAGTCTGTACCTCTAAATGGAGAACATATTTTTTTCATTGAACAAGAACCTGAAGCTAGAAAGGAAGTTGAATTTCATAAGTAGACAATTAATTTGACAGTTATTTGTATGACTGTGTCAAGAACAAAAACTGAATGAGAAACTGAAAAACAAAATGCTAGAAAAGAGGAAATTAAATTTTTATAGTCTTAGATCCTAATACAAATACAAATTCATTTCCATCTTTATGTATTGTTTTTATATGAATAAACTTCTAGAACCTACGATTTGCAATTTATTCACAGGGTTCAAAAACCTTCAGCGGATTCTTTCAGCTCAGAGAAGGCAAGCACCACCAGGCAGGACAAAGTCAATTACAAAGAATAAAGAAGCTCTTTAGTGTTCTATGCCTCAGACCTCTTAGCCTTTGTCCATTTCTAAGGACATGCAAAATGGCAGAAAAACATCATTTCAGCAACCTAAAATAAGGATGGCATCCTGTGCTCAACAGCTGAATTCATTTCTTTCAAACCATCATGATTAAGACAGGTATATCTCCAAGGTTCTTATTCATCATAGAATTCTAATGCCTCCCATTCTCAAACAAATGACCTCCCCCATATCATAAAGAACATAATTCAGATAACAAATCAAAAAGGACAGAACTGAAACTATCATACAGCAGAAATATAGCACAGAACATTTTCCTGATTCGGATAAGAATCATCTAAAGTTCATGAAAATAAGCATGTTCCTTTTGACCAAACCCTATGAAATCTTTAGCCTTACTTTCATAAAAATGAACGATGAGATATCTACAGGCATAAGGAACTTCATATGCTCCATTCTCCTTTTGTTTCTATGAATTAATATATGAATGTTGCTATAGAGCAGTATTTTATACATTCATTTCATTTTATTACTAAAAACATTTTATATACTCCTGCACAGAAATGAATAAAAAAAAATGGGTTGTAACTTACAAGCCTATTGAGTTAATATGTCAGCCAGAACATACTTTTTCTAAAGGAAATTATGCTTCCCAAACTAGCAAAATAGAAATCAAATAATAGTTAAAATGTAAATTTATAAGCAAGGTTTAGATTCTGAGACCCAGAAGAAATATTAGCTTCATTTACTGAGTCATATTTTCCTTAAATTAAATCATATGAATGAAATTAGTATTAATCGACCTTCCTACTCTTTGTCAGTTTTCATTGGGCTAATTCTTAATCCTCATTTAGGTTTTAGCAGTCCCCCACTAATGGTGGTGACTACATCCTCAAAATTTGCTCAGTGAGGTGCATGTTCCTACATTAATCATAAAATATTTTGGTTTTTATTCAAGTACACCCAGTATTAGGCAAAACAATAATCTAAATTAAATCCATAAGATGCATGTGGACTATCATCAAACACTCTAATTTCCTGTGGCTCTATGTGAGAAGCCAGAGGGAACAGGGATGGTGAACACCAACATAAAGATCAAGGAATAGGATCAGGTTCTAGAGCTTAAGTTCCAATAGGCTCCCCAGTGGGCAGGCAGTAGGCTGTGGGAGCCCCTTACTGAAAGGTTATCATGTAAGAAGTAGTCGTACAGAAGATCATTGGGTTCTCTATTTACTTTGGTTTTTTCAAATGGGTCAGCACTAAAAGTAAGTAATATCTTTTATGTATTAGGAGAACTTACCATTAATTGTGTTTAAACATTTTCACCCCTATTATCCTCCCTTTGCTTTCATATGTTTTATTGTTGCCCCCAAAAAGGGCCCCTGCCCCTCTCCATCTCTTCCTTTCTAGCTACCCTCTACAGGTATCCCTCCAACTTAAATACAGAAAGCTAATACTTCAAAGCTAGAATCTGCGTTTGAGAGGGAGGTATTGGTCTTTCTCGGCCTGTCTTATTTCACTCAGTATATTTTCCACTATTAATTTCAGTTTTCTTTTGTGCTAAATGATAATTCCATGAGACACATGTACTACATTTTCATCACCCACTTACCAGGTGGTGGGCATCAAAGCTGATCTAGTCTCTAACAATCTTGAACAGAGCAGTCACACATGCCAGGGTATACAGTCCTTTCAGTAAATGCCCATGAGCGGTATGGTTGGGTCATATGATAGCTCTAGTGTTGGTTTTTTGAAAGCCCTTCACACTGACTTGCACAGTGACTGCACCAACTGTTCCTGCTGTCAGCACCATGAACAGGGCCCCTTTCTCTACACCCTCACACACACTTGCTGTCTTGAGAGTAGCCATTCTTACTATAATGAGAGGATATCTCAAATAGCTTGAGTTTTAATTTCCCTGAGGGCTAATGATAATGAACACATTAGTTATGTTTATCAGTCATTTATATAACTTCTTTTGAGGACTCTGCTCAGATCCATTCTGTGTTTCCGTGATATTTAGTTTTCTGAGTTCTTTGTATAGTCTAGATATTAATCTTCTGTGAAATATATAGCTAGCCAAGATTTTTTTTCTCCTGTTCTGTAGGCTGCCTTTTTATTGACAGTTTGGATTACTTTTGTTGAATTGAAAATTTTAACTTTGTTAGGTCCAATTTGCCAATTATTGGCCTTATTTCCGGGACAAATAGAATATTATTTAGAAAGGCCTTGCCTCTGCACATACCTTGTAGAGCACTCTCTACCTTTTCTCCTAAAAGTTTCAGAGTTTGGGGTCTTATGTTGAGGTTATTGATCCATTTTGAACTGATTTTGTTTAAGGGGGTAATCAAGGATCAAGATTTATTCTTCTACATGTAGGCATCCAGTTCCCCAATATCATATGATGAAAATATGATCTTTTCTCCAGTGTGCATCTTTGTCAAAACTCAGGAAACTGAAAGTTACTCATACCTATCCCACTCTATAGATCTATGTGTTCATTTCTGTGTCAGTACAATGCTGCTTTCATGGCTATGATCCTGAAATATGGTAACACCTCCATCATTATTCTTTTATTCAGGGACGCTTCAGCTAGCCAGGGTGCTTTGTGTTTCCATATGAATTTACAATTTTTGTTTTTAATTTCTGCAAAGAGGGTTACAATGAATCTGCAGGTTCTTTTGTTAAGATGGCCAATTTCACAATCCACGAGCACAGGAGATCTTTCTACTTACCAGTGTCTTCCTTTCTTTCTTCAGAGTTTTCAAGTTTCCCCACGGAGGGCACTCACTGCACTGGTTATGTTTGTCAGTTTGTTTTGAGGCCATTGTGAATTTTGTGAATGGAGCTGTTTTCTTCTCAGTGTATTCAGTACTGGTATAAAGGAAAGCTACTTTTTAAATATTAATTTTGTAGCTTGTGATCTTGCTAAGTGTTTATCAGCTCTAAGAGTTTGCTGGTGAGTCTTAGAGGATTCCTATCTGCAGTATCACGCATAACCCACAGAAGAGGGAGCTGAACTAATGAGGCTGAGGAGCACGTGCCAGGATGAAAAGGGATGGAGGCGTAAGGATTAATCAAACTATTCTTTACACACTCTAGAGACTCCAGTCCTACATCTTCCTACCTTAACCTTTTCTAATGCTCAACTACTTCCCTTGAGTTAATCATTCTTCATATTTAAAATAAATCCTCTGAACACCAGCCAAATCTTGTATCGTAGCTACGGGTTTTGTGTGTCCAGTGCACAGAAAGGAAAATTGTTTGTCTTAACACTATCACTTGAGAACCAGTAACGGTTTAGATGCAAAATAAACAAAAATATATAACTGTTTATCATTGTTCTTTGCTTCCTAGTTAGCATTTCTGGAAGAAGGACAACATCTAGCTTAGGTATCTATTGTATTGTACTCTTGAAAGTTGCTAAAAATGAAGAGAAAAAGCTCTGCCCTCCACACCCTCCGAAGACAGATGTGACATGACAGGTGTGCTGAGCTGATTGTAAGAATCGTTTTCACATGAAATCATATCAAATTTCACACTCGATGTCTCTAATATACAGAATTTCTACCAATTACAATCAATAACTTTAGCCTGAAAGAAGAATTCCCCATCAGGGGTAATGCCAACCCTCCCCAAGTGAACATCAGCAACATAAGTTCATCAAAAATCCCAATGTGAATTTGACTTTTAAAACTTAATAAACTCTAAAGCTCAACTGGGAGAGAAGTGGGTGAGACTATCCCTACAACATTCTTGAGAGATGAGTAACTTGGCAGAGATAATCTACGGTGCATTAAAAATGGACAACAATCAATAAATACATCAATGGAACAGAAAGGAGTCCAAAATAAAAATAAGTGGCAAGTGTGGCTGCCTCCACAAGAGCTGCGTAAGATCAAGTCAGCACCATTCTAGCCGGATGAGAAAGAGGCTCACAGGGCCACAGCCCCAGGGAGAGCTACTGCCAATGGGGGAGGAAAAATAAGTTTCCTTCAGGGTGCAGTTCCTATAGTTACCCACGACCCAGTGGGTAGCCCTAAACCCAGGTGCATATGGGCAACTCTGCCTGGACTCAGTGGGTTAAAGAAAAAAACCCATGAAATTGGGAGAGGGGCATGGACAGATCTGGGAGGAGTTGGATAAGAAGTAGATGAGATAATAATATATTTATACATGTATGATGTTCTCACAGAACAAATAAATAAAATTAAAAAAATCTTAAAATCTAAATCCTTTCCCCTTATTAAAGACAAGTGATATAAATATATACAAAATAGAAGGATAAAAATATCTTTTATAAAACAGTCTTTTATAACAGCCATATACAAAAACCCAATAAAAAATAGATCAGGCATGAGCACAAGGGTTGAAACTATGAAGCTACCAGAAGAAAACTTAGAAACACTTCAGAAGTATTGTGAATAAAGATATTTGGGGGTAGGATCCAAAACTGCTGGCAACAAAAGCAAAACCCAATCCAAGGGGTAACAGCCAAGAAATAACAGAATGATGGCAACCCACAAACTGTACAAAACTCAATAGCAAAATAAGAACAACTATGATCCAATTGAAAATGACATGAATAGACAAAATGCCCAGGAAATGTATGAAACGCTGCTCAAGAGCATGAAGGTCGGAGTCAAAGCCACAACCAGATGAAGTAGAGACAGCGACAGTGAGAACCAAAGACCAGCAAGCACGTGGAGAGAAACTCTTGGTGCGAACATAAATCAAATCGGTACAAGTTAGTCTGGCTCTCAGGGAAAACAGTACAGACTTCTCTACAATTCTAGAAACAGGATTGATATAAGCCTTCATTCCCATCACAGGATACAGAACAAAGGAAGTCAGCATGCTGAAGAAATACACTCCTGGTCAAAATAGCCAAGGTGCAGAAGTAAGCCTGGACATCTATTGACAGCTCAGTGAAGAAAATGTAATATGCATATACACAATGGAATGTTATTTGGCCATTAAAAATAAGCTTCTTTCATTTACAACAATAGAGATGAAACAGAAAGGAAATAATGTTAAATGAAGTAAGTCAGATGCACAAATACAAATACCATACGTTTTCACTCATATGTGGAAGTTAAAAGGTTTAAGTAGTCATAGCGGATCGTGACAAGAATCTCAGCACTTGAGAGACCGAGGCAGATCTTGAGTTTAAAACCAGCCTGGGTCAAACAGCTAGACCCTGTCTCAAACA
Source organism: Dicrostonyx torquatus (assembly GCA_028555095.1). NCBI lineage: Eukaryota > Metazoa > Chordata > Mammalia > Rodentia > Cricetidae > Dicrostonyx > Dicrostonyx torquatus. The sequence continues at coordinate 9,483,312 of JAQHUG010000006.1, read as the reverse complement.
ATAACAACATTTATAAAACATAAAAACAGAGCGGTTAGAGGAGTGCTTGGCAGAGGCTGGTGAAGGTGTGAGAACAGTGGCAGGGAGCTTGGAAGCTCTCGAGGCTGGTAAGGATGTGACGATGGTGATGGGTTGTGGAGAAAGGACAGTTAATGAAACAGGAGGTATGATCGCACCGGAAGAGTGATGAATGTCCCATAGCACAGCAGTGTAACTCCAGGCAACATTGGTAGGTGCATGTTACAGCATTACTAGTAGAGAGGATTTTAACTGTTGCCAACAGGGAGAAATAATAAACGCCTGAGGTGATGGGTATGTCAGTCATCCCAGTCTGATCCTGATACATTCATACGTGTACTGAAATACCATGCTGTAATTTATAAATACGTATCCCTAGATATCAGTGAAATATTATGGTGATAACACCTTTACCTGCTGAGTCTTCTCACTGGCCTAGAACTACTGACTAAAGTACAATTTAAAAAGACACTGTGTCCCAGCACTTGGGAGGCAGAGGCAGGTGGATCTCTGTGAGTTCGAGACCAACCTGGTCTACAAGAGCTAGTTCCAGGACAGGCTCCAAAGCCACAGAGAAATCCTGTCTCGAAAAACCAAAAAAAAAAAAAAGACACTGTGGATTATAAGAAGGAGAATGTGGTTTAGATTATCTCTTTGAAGCTTACTGGGCCTACTGTTGAAAGTAATTAGAAGCCAAGAGTGGAAGCAAGAAGAAGGTCTGTTAGCAGACCAGTGCCATGACCCAGGCTGAGACAGTGGCCTGGACCAGGACAGTGGCAGTGGGACACAGATGTGCTTCTCTGCTCTACACTCTCTGTTTCTCACCCCCCCCAAGTCTGTTGCCCTTCACAGTCAAGCTCCAAGCAACAACCAATTTCACTACCCAGTTTCCAATTCCTCCAACACCCTACAGACAGACACACTTCTGACCACTATGCCACTCAAACAGTGCAAAGGTCCCGGCCACCCTCATCTTCCCCAAACCACTGAGCGCTTTCTTGGTCCTGACTGGCCTCTACTGACCGCCCTTTACCTGTGTCAGCTTAGGAAAGATTTCCATGTTGGGGAAAATTACTTTAAGGAGTGTTACATTTGTTTATGCTGTGGAACATTTGTTTTAATGATGCAAAGACGTGTCACATGCTTTCGTGTTGTATTTGTTTAACTCTGTGACGTTGTGACTCCTTGCCTGTCTAAAACACCTGATGGTCTAATAAAGCGCTGAACGGCCAATAGTGAGGCAGGAGGAAGGATACACAGGGCTGGCAGGCAGAGAAAATAAATAGAGGAGAAATCTGAGAGGAAAGAGCAAGAGAACAAGGAGAGGAGGATGTCAGCCAGCTACCCAGTCAGCCATGGGGTTAAGAGTGAACGTAAGACATACAGAAGTAAGAAAAGGAAAAAGCCCAGAGGTAAAAGGTAGTCAGGATAATTTAAGTTAGGAAAAGCTGGCTAGAAATAAGCCAAGGTAAGGTCAGGCATTTATAAGAAAGAATAAGACTCCATGTGTGATTTATTTAGGACCGGGTAGTGTCTGCCCCCTCCCACCCCCGCCCCAAAAGCCATAAGAGTAAAGAGTAAAAAGCCCAACATTTCCATCACCTAGCGTTCCTTTCTCTGCTACTCCCTTTCAATCCTCTCAGGAACCTTCACAGGACTCCCAAACTTCAGTCTCTCTCTAAAGTTACCTCTTCCGTACCCAGTTCACCATAGGAAATCCTATAGATGGAAACCACACTTCTGCTGGTAACTCCCAAATTAATACCCCTGACTCCGGATGCTCTGCCAAGTTCTGGACCGCTGTCCCTCACCTGCTCACGTGGACAAACCCAAGCAATTCCTATATGAAAGGTTAGAATGCCTTCATTATCTCTACACACACAAACACACACACACACACACCTGCCAAGCCAAAGGCATCCTAAACCGCCTCTCCCTCAGCAGCTCCAACCCCTCTCACTAGACCCTCCCTCCCACAGCTGCACATCCCGACCCTACCTCCTTAATATCTACTTCCCCTCAGATCCTGCTAAGGTTATGCTCAAGTTCGCAGCATTTTTTGTTTGTTTGTTTGAATTAAGCTTCTCAATCCATTTGCCTGCTTCTCGACTCACTGTGGCCACAGGACACTCTAGGTCTTCACCAAGTTCTGTAAATCGGATCCAAGGCAGATCTGAAGGCAGCGCTTTGGTCCTCAGATGGAGCGCCTCTGAAGGCAGCACAGCTCCTCTCCAGTCATTTGGCTTTCGGGGTTCTTTAAACGTCAGAGCTGTTCAGACTTGCTTCCTCCTCCCAGGCTCTCTCTACTCTTCTATCTTCTATTTCACAGGGAGGCCTACTATCATTACTTTAAAGAAAAGACTCTTAGGGGCTGGAGAGATGGCTCATGGGTCAAAGCTGCTTTTTTTTTTTTTTTTTTGGTTTTTCAAGACAGGGTTTCTCTGCAGCTTTGGAGCCTGCGCTGGAACTAGCTCTTGTAGACCAGGCTGGTCTCGAACTCACAGAGATCCGCCTCCCGAGTGCTGGGATTAAAGGCGTGCGCCACCACCGCCCGGCTAAAGCTGCTCTTACAGGGAGTCTGACTTTGGTTCCCAGCCCCTACTTCAGGTTGCTCACGAGCACACGCAGCCCCGTCTCCAGGGCACCTGCCACCTTCATCTGGCTTCTTAGGGCACCTTCACTCATGTGCAGACACGCAGGCAGATGTGACCAGTGAGTCATGGCTCCTACAGGACAGAAAACTACCACCTTAAGGGGCAGGTAGCACCAACGATTGGTACAGACTATTCATTCCTAATTTGATATTTTTCAAACGTTATTTTCCAGGCAGACCCAAGCTAGCCCTCGAATGGGAGGCTAAATCTTCCCAGTGCCCTGTGACAGTTTCTAATTTTTGAAAGGGAGAGTTTTGGTTTTGTTTGGTGGTGGTGGTTATTTGGTCTTATATATCACCATTCTGCCATAGCACAGAGTAACAACACAATGCTACAAAACAAAACAAATTTCATATAAAAAATAAAAGAGCAGTATAAAACATGCTCCTCCAAGAGGAGAAACGAAGGAGCATTTAACAAATCCTAGGGAAATACACAGCATCTAATAACCCAGCCCTGGGATTTACAGCGCTGAAGGGCTTGATGGTAATGACAGGAGGAAGGCTTCTCTCCTCAATAAAAGCCAATTAACTTTTCCTGGCCATGCCGCTGTAATTTCAGTTCCCACCGTGGGCTCTCCTACACTTCCGAAGTGGATACTTTTCTTACTGGGGAGTTTACTCACCACCTCAAAAGCCCCTCACTTGCCCATCTGCCATTCATTCCGTAAATCTGAATGACAGAAAGGAGAAGGAAGAACAGAGAGGGTGGAGCCAGGGCCACAGTCCCAGGGATGGGAAGGGTGGAAGTTGGGGGACGAGCACAGGATGGACTGACAACTCGCGTCGACTAGGGCGGAGGGTGCGATCCGCCCGGAGCAGCTGATGTGCAGAGGAAGAAGGCATGAAGCTGGAACTGGGAAGGAGGGGGTGGGGACTGGTGACAGACGGGCGATGGGACGCTAGACGCAGTAGGCTGAGGGGACGCTGAGTGGAGCCGCTCAGCCGCGTCCCGGTCGCCGGACACTTACTCGGGTCCCTCCTCAGGGCGCCGGGGGTCTCCTCCCGCAGCTGAGGGAACAGGAAGTCGCGCGCGGACTGCAGGTCCTGGAAGGAGCAGAACTGGACGATGGAGCAGGCCATGGCTGCAGGGACCCCTGCGGGCAGGGGTGTCGTTCCCTAGCCACGCCCGGCCCACCCGTCCCTGCAGCTGACAGCACGGAGCCCCGAAAGCTTCAGCCACCCGGGGAGGGGGCGGGGACGCTAGACCGGAAGCTGTCAGCGAGCCCCGGGAGGCGGTCCCAAGATGCTGCGCGCATGCGCGGGCCGCTCCGGAGTTGCGCGTGCGCGGGGCGACGCAGCATCTCGGGAAGGAACAGTACGGAGCATGTGACTGGAAGCGGTGCGGCAGAGAGTCCGACGTGGCGGCTGGCGCCACTCTTAGGTCCCCGCCTTGTGCGAGCCTGTCTATCTGGCCTCCCTCCAGAGGTGATCTAATTGGGCCTTTGAGACACCCAAGCAATTATTCTACTTCTACCGACACGACCTAGATAGTTCACAGATGAGACGCTTTAAGCTGAGTTTTGGCAGAAAACATAGGTGGCTTGAGAATTTCGCATTTTTCTTTTAATATGGAAAACTATCCTCAGCATGCAATATACTTGTACCAAAAAAAAAAAAGTCTGCCTCGGCATCCTGTAATGCTCCTACCCGCGCTCAGGAGGCTGAGGCAGGTGGATATCCGGGTGTTCACGCTACTAACCTGAGGGGCGGTGTAAGACAGTGTCTCAAGTAACAAGGCCCTGGGAAGCAGCTCCATAAGGGCTCGTATTAAATGCAGCCATCGATTGGTGTTGTGAAAGCCTAATGTCTGAATACGAGCTGTGTGCTGTGTTAGATCCCGTGTTTTACTCATTTGGTTTTTTCATTTGTTCGCTCCTGCAACTGCTCAATACTTGTTAGTGTTTTCTGTGTCAGCCTCATGCTAGGCTCTGATCTTCAGGGAGCAAACAGGACATGTTCTCTTGGAACAAAGAAACTCGTGACTGACACAGACCAAGCGAAGCTTTGGGAAGGAGTAGAAAACACCAGGACAGAATATAACGGGGAGGGCTGGCCTGGTTACTTTTCCTTAGGGTTTTGGACTAGGAAAGCACCATTCCTTTTTTTTTTTTTAAAGTAGATTTCTCTTGCCAATTCTATTGGTAGTTTCTACAGAATGTACTTCCTAAGAAAGCGTGTGTTATTTTCTATTTATTTGTTTATATATTATTATTTTATGTTCATTGGTGTGAGAGTCGGATGCCCTGGAACTGGAGTTACCGACAGTCATGAGCTGCCATGTGGGTGCTGGGAATTGAACTCGACCTCTGGAAGAGCAGCCAGTGCTCTTAACCGCTGAGCCATCTCTCCAGCCCCAGAGCACCATTCTTATAGACTCCTGGAGGACTAGGGATCCGTTTAACCCCTTATATCCCAGGTCTCTAGCATGGGATCTGCTACAGAACTGACTCCTTAATACATACTTGCTGAAATGTGTGCACCTAAGTTAAATAGACCACCCTGATTATTTCACATGGATTTGAAAGCACCGTTCCATGTGTCACCTAACTGAACCGTCTCACAAATGCCATCTTCAAAGAGTCTTTTTCTTTGCTTGAGATGCGTTCTAGTTCTGTAACCCAGGTTAGCCTCAAACCTTCAATTCCCCTTAATGTCCAGTCTCCGGGATTCCATGTGTGTACTACATAATGCCTATTTTAGAAAGTATGTCTTTTCCTAATTTTTTTAAAATGAAAAATTTCTCTAAATGCCTCTGCGAAGGCTCTTAAGCCCATCTAAGCTATCCTCTAAGGTGTATAAAAGCAAAAACGTATTATGTTTGTGTTAGCGCTAAGGCCTGTAGGCACTCATTTCTCAAAGGAAACCTAGGTACAGTCCCCTTTGGATGAGGCAGACAATATCACAGGAGTAATTTAAAGAGGAAGAGATGGGGCATGGAGCACTGGTTTCTGTCAATCCTGCCACACACACTTAGTCCCCACAGTGATGTGTAACTGTAACTGAGTCTGTTGGTTCTTACTCTTAATTTCTGCTGCTAAGCTGGAACAACTTCTACAAAATAAGGTAATTTCTATAGTATCAAGTTTCAAACATTAGTTCTTCACCTATAAAATGCATGTTGAAGTAGACACACTATAAAGTCACTTCCAGCATCAGGGACCTATAATTCTATAATCCCAAACTATAGGAAAAGCAGCTGCCTGACAGCTCTTTTCAGGGAATCATCTTTTAAAAGAATATTGGGCTGGAGAGGTGGCTGAGCAGTTAAGAGGATTTGATCCTCTTGCAGAGGACTCGACTCGGGTTGGGTTGCCAGCACTCCTGTGGTGGCTCATAACCCTCTGTAATTCCAGCTCTAGGGGATCTCCACACCCTGTGCTGAGCTCTTCAGGGACCACGTGTGTGTGTGGTATACGTGCATACATTTGGATAAAACACTTATGCACTAAGAATAAAAATAAGTAAATTTTTCTTTTTGAAAGCCTGCAATGCTCCCTCAAGAACATCGCTCAGTAGATGTTCTGATAATAATCCAGTTCTGATAAGGTTTTCCCTAAAACCTAGCAACTGTGCCAAACTAAAATAAAATTTAAATTTGGATCTGTAGCTTTACTAATGAATACGGAACAGTAGACACTTCATGGAAAAAGACAACACCAGGGTTTGAAAAGCATTCAGGTTCTTTGGGTAAATGCGTTTTGTGGAAGTAGCTGCACTTGGCTGGTTCAGCTGGCTTTTGTTCTGTCCTCGGTGGCACTCGCTGAATTTCATTACCGCGTTGGCTCAGCCTCAGAGTGAAGTTCTCTGACTTCCCTCCAAGTGGTTTTGAAAAGCTTCATTCATGACTGTTTTGAGGAACTTCAGATACCCTTCACAGGAATTAACAGCAGGCTTAGGCGCTGAGCCCTATCCTGCTTGGCTGCCCTGCCCTCCGTGGTTTCTGTGTACTGCCTCGGGGACTGTGTCAGAGAATGCCACTAACCACGCAGTGTCAAGAAAGTACGCTATGGGAGATGGGCAGATCTTGGACCCATATAGGCAGTTCTGATACTGAGAGGTTGGAAAACAAAACAACGGGAACCAATTCTCTTAGTCACTGAACAGCAGGCTGGTGGCAGGGACTACCGTTAACCATTCTCCAGTGTCCATCACCAGGAGTCACAGCACTGATGAATGTAGTTAGGACAGAGATGGCTACGGAAGCTGGCTAACAGCAGGTCTGCACCAATCTTTAGTGGCAGCCTGAGGACGAAGGGTTCAAGCTGCAGGATTGGAATGAAGCAGAGCAGGTTAGAAAAGCAACGGATTTAGAGTCAGGAGACCTGGGGTCCTTCTTAGTTCTGTAGTCAATGAACAAGGTTGTTATGGGATATTATGTTAAGATGTGTTACATTTGTTTAATGATGCAAAGGTGCGTCGCATTCTTTTATGTTGCATTTGTTTAACTCTGTAATGCTGTGTTACTTTGCCTGTCGAAAACACCTGTTCAGTCTAGTGAAGCCTGAATGGCCAATAGCTAGGCAGGAGAAAGGATGGGCAGGGCTATCACACAGAGAGAATAAATAGGAGAGAGGAAGGGGCAAAAAAAAAAGGAGGAGAGGAGGATGCTAGAGGCCAGCTACCCAGTCACCTAGCCAGCAGTAGAGTAAGAAGTAAAGGAAGACACATAGAATAGAAAAAGTTAGAAGCCTAGACCAGGCATTCATAAGTAAGAATAAGTCTCCATGTATTTATTTGGGAGCTGGGTGATGGGCCCCCAAAGAGTTTAAAAAAATATAACCCATAACACAAGGCAATGAATGCATGACACCTTTCTGGGTCTTCTTTTCTTCCCTTCTCTTTTTAATTCTGTGTATGAGTATTTTGCTTGCATGTATGTAAGTAAGTGCTCCACATGCATGTGGTGCTCACAAAGGCCGGAAGAAGGCACCAGGTCTCCTGGAACAGAAGTTACACATGGTTGTTAGCCACTCTATGGGTGCTGGGTGTTGTAATAGGAGGCGGGCTGTGTCCCGCTGGCTCCCAGTGTGGGCCTGCTTTTGGCCCTGGCTAGCTTATACCAGAATAATTACACACAAACTGGATTCTTTTAAATACTGCCTGGCCCATTATCTCTAGCCTTTTCTTGGCTAACTCTCACATCTTATTTCAACCCATTTTTAATAGTCTTGTGTATCACCATGTGTTGTGGCTTACCAGCATGAGTCTAACCTACATCCATCTCGGGTAGAAGCATCATGGCCTATGGCGTCTTCCCTTCTCCCCAGCCTTCCATTCTGTCTACTCCGCCCACTTAAGGGCTGTCCTATCCTACAAGCCAAGGCATTCTCTTTATTAACCAATGAAAGCAACACACAATACAGAAGATCCCTCCTACACCAGCTGGGCACTAAACCCAGGTTATCCACAAGAGTAGAAAGTGCTGTCTTAATCACTGGTCCATCTCTCCAACCCCACAGGGAGTAATTTCTTGATCTATGAGGTCAAGGGGCTGAGATCTTGGGTCAATCCTTGGAATAAGTAGGTTTAAAGAGACCAGGAAGGGAAGAGAAACTGCTCCAGAGCTGCCCAGCAGGAGGACAGTTGGCTGTATTCCTGACTCTTCCGTGGTTGTGATGAAATACCATGACCAGAAGCCTGGACAGTTGGCTGTATTCCTGACTCTTCCGTGGTTGTGATGAAATACCATGACCAGAAGCCTGGACAAAACGGGGAAAAGTTTATTTTGCCAAGGGAGGATCTGTAATGACAGAGGAGGCATGGCAACAAGAAGACAGAGCAGAAAACGGGGCGATCTCATCTTCAACCATAAATGTGGAGCAGAGTGAACTAGAAGTGGGGTGAGGCTATAAATCCTCAAAGCCCACATTCAGTGACACACTTCTCCTAGCTGGGCTCTGCCCCTAAATGGCCGATAACCTCCCCAAACAGCGCTACCAACTGGGGCATAAGTGTTCAGATACCACAGACTGTCAGGGATATTTCAATTCAAATCACCAAAGGTGGCCCAGCAAAGAGCATGATGGACAGGGATGGCCATGGGGGGCTCTGAGCATCCCAAGGTAAAGGAGTTGCAGAACCCTTACCTCCTGACTTTGCTGAGGGAGATTTTTGAAGACTGCGAACAAGATTTTGAAGCAAGGTTTTTCAAGAGCCTCTTTTGATCCAGCTAACATCTGTGGATGAGTCAGTACACTGTAGGTGAGGCAGTGTAGCAGTGATAACGGAGTGTGTGTGTGTGTGTGTGTGTGTGTGTGTGTGTGTGTAGGGGGACAAGTTCTGCCGAGATTCCGTCCCTGAAAACACATGTACACAAATACCTGGCAAGGAGCAGAGTGTGGCGGGTAGGTGCCTTCCTGCGGTGGCCAAGCTCGGTTGTCAACTTGCCATGGCTAGAACGAGGGAAATCAACTGAGAAACCGCCTCTGACAGATTGGCTCATGGGGATGTCTGTGGAGCATTTTCTTGGTTGCTAGTTGATGTATAAGGGTCCAGTCCTCTGTGGGTGGTACTGCATCCCTTGCCAGGTGGGACTGGGGCTGCCTGAGCCACCTAGCTGGGCAAGCCAGAAGAAGCAGACCACGAAGCATGGTTTCTGCCTCAGTTTTTGCTTCCACTCCAAGATCCTGACTTGACTTTTTCTCTCAATGGTGGACTAGTGTTGCAGGATATTTGTTCATACTTTGAACCTAGAGATTGCGTTATTTAAATAAAACTAAACATAGGTCAAAAGGCAGAGCAAGCAGCCAGTTGAATGGAAGTAACCACAGATGGCAAAAGGAAGTTGGGGAGGTCGAGGAGAGAGGTACAGGAAGTAGAAGGGAGGGACATTTGGTTGGAGGAGGGTTTTTTGTTGTTATTTCAGATAGGATAGGAAAAAAGTCTTTTTCTGAGACGTTAGCAAAGTAGGAAGGTCAGTCGCTGCTTCCTCTGCCTCTCTGAGCTAGCAGGTTTTCACCCCTGCATCTGGGTGAGAGATCCCAAGTCTTTATCAGTAAAATGAAAAGATACAGACTTAATTAAAACAACATTTGCCTCCCTGCGTGGAGGTGGCTTAGGTGGCAGCGGCTGACATGAAGGCTCCCCCCAGGGTGCACCTCAGCAGCAGGAGGAGGGGCACCAGCACTGTCTGCAACCGAAACAGTGATAGGATCAGGCGCAGCTGCTGCACAGATAGGAAACAGCAGACCATCATTTGTAAAATAAACGTTTTCCTCCCCAGCTGTTTCTTGTAATGGTGTCTGTCACAATAGCAGAAAACACACTAGAATAGTTGGGATGAAAAACTTGCTTAGCTTCTTTCATAGAACAGTGGGGAAGAGGTGTGTGTTGGGGAGCTGTGATTGTAATGATTTCTGTCCCTTTAAGAGACAAGCCACGCCCACTCCCCCCCATCCACTGAGGCAGGCTGATCTTCAGCTTCGGCCTGAGCTCTCTCTCTTTTCTGTCTTCCTCTCCACTTCTCCCCTTCCCCCACTTCTCCCCTTCTCCCACTTCTCCCCTTCCCCGCTTCTGTCTTTCTCTTCTCTCTCTCTCTTTTCTCTCCCCCCCACCCCCGCTTCTCCCCTTTCCCCTTCTCCATCCCTAACTCACCTAATAAATGTTCAACTTTACTCTGCATGGCGTGCCTATCCATATCTCTGTGTCCTGCCCACCTGCCACGTGTCTCCCTGCCTGGGACCAGCCACCGCTCGGGGACTCAGGGATGGGCAGCCGTCTCTGCCTGGGACTGGCTGCTCTCAGGGTCCACTGCCTGCTGCCATATGACCTACAGCATTTCTGCTGCCTACTGCTGCCAGGGATCAGCATTTTTAAATTTTTCCATTACAGTGATACCACTTTGATTCCCACCTATCCAGATACAGAACCTTAAAATACTATATAAATATATAAAAATAGTATAAAATACTATATAAATATATATAGTCTAAAATACTATATAAATATATAGTATAAAATACTATATATAGTACATATTTTATATGCTATGTGTATTTTATATAGTATATATTTTATATATACTATATAATATTTTACACAATATTTTATACTATACACAGTCTAAAATACTATATATTGTATTTTAAATACAATATTTTACATACTATATATTTTATATGATATAGTATTTTAGACTATATAATATCTATATAGTATTTTATACATATTTTCTGTTTCTCTTCTGTGAGCTGATGCAGCTCACCTCTGCATGTAATGCCAGCTCCAGGGGATCTGATGTCCTCTTCTGATTTCCACAGGCACCATCATATGCACACACATATGTAACACACACACATAAAAATAAAACAAAATTTAAAAAAAGAATAAAGCAAGTGGTTAAAAAGATGGTTCTGCAGGTAAGAGAACTAGTTGTTCTTGCAAAGGGCCTGGGTTCCATTCCCAGAATCTACCTGATGGCTCACTACCATCTTTAACTCCAGTTCCAAAAGTTTTGATGCCCTCCTCTGGTCTCCATGGACACTGCACATATGTGGTACACATGTAGGCAAAACATCCATACACATAAAATAAAAAATAAATCTTTTTTGTTTTTTAAAAGAAAGCAATACATTAACATGGCTAGCCAGATAAAAGACAGTGCTTTAGGTTCCCCCCCCCTTTTTTTAACCCCAGTGCATTTAGGACTTCCCAAGCCACAAGAGCTGGTGTTTGTAGAATGGATGATTAGCTACCCACCCATTCACACTTGCTCATAATTTTTAACTTTTCTTTTTCGCAAGATAAACCCTATATTACTGAGATACGTGTATTCCTACTTGTGGAGGCCCAAATACGTGAGCCTCTTCACCTTGTCTGAAGGTCAGAGAGTTTGAACTTGCTCAAAGTTGTTTGACAACTGTGACTACACACCCTGACCTAGGGTGTGGTTACTTGGAGTTTTGGACATTAAGATGGCCCAGGGAGGTAGATCCACTCCACCCTGACCAAAGGTCAGAGAATTCAAGCACACTTCTGCTCTCCATCTTTTGAAATAGGAGGTTTGACCTAGGGAGTGGCTGCCTTCAGGATATTTGGTCTAGGGTATGTCCACTGCCTAAACAACAGAGTGCTTTTCTCAAGAAATAGTAACTTGGTGTCTCAGGCATTGGAGCAAATAGTTGTCCTGATTGTCCTCTGTGTCAGTTAAAGCAGTCTTTTGCCTTCTTCCCCTACTTTTGTATAAAAGTGTGTGGAAAATTAAGACACGTGAAGTCCAAACTCAGTATTCAGGAGGCATTGAGTGGCCCTCCCGTCACTATCCTGTGTCTCTGTGATTCTTTCCTATTTCTGTTCCTCCTACTTAACCTTTCTGATCCTCATGCCCCTGCCCTGGAGCATACAAACTCATTGTGGCTAGGATCACAGCAAAAGTCACTACAAAATGGTGGTTCCCAGCACCTTCTGTTAGGATTCAGGCATTATGCTGGCCCCTGTCACCTGGCAGGATGCACCCAGGCAGTACCCTGGCCAGCTCAGGGTCCAATGGCTTCTACAGCATGACAGTCTAAACGCAGGTGCAAAAGGTCCCTTTAAGAGACAAGCTCCACCAGGCGGTGGTGGCGCACACCTTTAATCCCAGCACTTGGGAGGCAGAGGCGGGCGGATCTCTGTGCTCTGAGTTAGGGGCCCGCCTGGTCTACAAAGCTAATTCCAGGACAGGCACCAAAGCTACAGAGAAATCTTGTCTTGGGTGGGGGGAGCCTATTTCTGCTCTCTTTTCCCAGTGCTCTTCTGAAAAGGCAGGGTAGTCCTTGCTTCTTCTTCCTCTTCTTTTTCTCTGTATCTCTCTCTCTTTCTCTCTTCCCTCCCCCCCACTCCCTTTATCTTCATAAAACTCTCACCTAAGCTCTGCCTGCACAGTATGCCTGTCCTTCACTCACTGTGGGCTTTCACCCACCACAGACCCCTTGCCAAGGTCCCTCTCCTGCCATTTTACAACACCTACATTGGAAAACAAACCCATTTCCAAACTTAGGTTGATTGTGGGCAGCCATGTGACTAAGTTCTGACCAATAAGATGAAGCAAAGAGCTGGTAGGCTGCTGGCAGGGGTCTCCAGGAAGCTGGCGGGGTCTCCAGGAAGCTGGCGGGGTCTCCAGGAAGCCAACAGGGGTCTCCAGGAAGCCGACAGGGGTCTCCAGGAAGCTGGAAGGGGTCTCCAGGAATCTGACAGGGGTCTCCAAGAAGTTGGCAGGGGTCTTCAGGAAGCTGACAGGGGTCTCCAGGAAGCTGGAAGGGGTCTTCAGGAAGCTGGCGGGGTCTCCAGGAAGCCGACAGGGGTCTCCAGGAAGCTGACAGGGGTCTCCAAGAAGTTGGCAGGGATCTTCAGGAAGCTGGCAGGGGTCTCCAGGAAGCTGGCAGGGGCCTTCAGAAGAGACAGCTCAGGAAAACTGATCTCCCCTTCATCTTTCCTGCTTTCTACCTATAATCTGACACAGCCAAAACTTCAACCTCCTTTCATGTGTTTGTTAGAATATATTAATTATAGAAAATAATGTACTACATTAAGGAATTTCAACACATGGATATAATGTATTTTGACCATAGAGCCCCCATTACTCTCTCTTGTGTCTCCTTCCCACCCTAGCTGATCACCTTTCTTTCCCTAAGTTGTCCCTTTTTAACTGTGTGTGTGTGTGTGCACACGCTTGTGTGTCCCAGTGAATTGCTTACAGGAGCATGGATGAGAGGTTACCTAATTAATGTGAAGCAACTTGAACTAGGGTGAATCACTAATACAAGAAATTGAATCTCTCCTGTGTGGCAGAGCGGTTGTCGCATGCTTGAATGACCACATCTGGATTTCTTACAGGTGATGAAATAGATTTCCACACGCTTCAGCCTCTGCTCTTTGGAATTTCCTGTTACTGTGACCGAATCTAATCTTGACGTGATCTGACCCAAATAAAGAGAAAACTTTCCATAAATCTCAGCTAAATCAAAGAATTTTATTACACAGATATCCTTTTTTTCCCTCTAGCATAATTCAGAAAAGTTTGGGTGCATTACTTGGATGTTTTCATTTATGTTAAGTAATTTCGTTTCATTGGAACATGAAAACAAGAGCCAGGTAGCCAAGTATTTCTTGTTTCCTTCTTTTTTGGTTGAACCAAAATAGATACATAAAAATGTCTATGAGTTAAACAGATGCCCCCAGTATTTGGTGGCTGGATGGCAGGTTCTAGCTAACACTCTTCTCAATGAGAAATAAAGGGCAGGACAGAAGAAGGAGAGAGTGAAGGAGAGAGTTGAACTTGAGCCTGGGACTTCAAGTCCAGGACTCACTACTGCATTGTGGTTTGTGAGTGAAGGCAGCAGCTGAACACGACACACACATCTGCGCCATATTTTCATTATCCATTCATCTGTTGAAAGACATTAGGTTGTGTCCATTCCCTGGCTATTGTGGATAGGGCGGCAGAGAACATTGCTGAGCAAGTATCTGTGGGACAGAATATCCAGTCATTTGGGCCCAAGGCTAGGAGTGGTAGAGCTGGGGCATATGATAGATTTTGTTTTCAGTGTTTTGAGGATTCTTCATACTGATTTCCACACAGGCCACACTGTTTGCATTCCTGAAACATCGCGTGGAAAAGTTTTTCTTTCTCCACAGCCTCACTGGCTTTTGCTGTCTGTTGTTTTATTATCTCAGCCCTTCCGGCTGAGGTGAGATGAAATCTCGCAGTTGTTTTCATTCACACTTCCCTAACTGTTAGGGGTGATGAACACTTTTTGAGGTATTTCTTGGCCTTTTGTTTCTTCTATGGAGAACTCTGTTTAGATCCCTAAGCCATTTTTCAACTGGGTTATTTGTTTCCTGGGCCCTTTTTTTTGGTTTGTTTGTTTTAGTTCTTTGTATACTCTGGGTATGTACTCTGTCGGATGTATTTCTGGTAAATAGTCCCTCTCATTCTGTGGGTTTCTTCTTTACTTGATTGTTTCCTTAGCTGTAAAAGGATTTTTTAGTTTTATGAGATCCCAGTTATCAACTCTTGGCCTTAATTCCTCGGCAAGTGGAATCCCGTTCAGGAAGTGTAAGTGCCACAGCTCAGATGGAAAGGGATCCTGGCAGTCTGGAGCCAAGGAATACTGGGTGCTACAGCTCGGGTGGGAGAGTGCTCTGGCCATCGGAAACCAGGGAATAGCACAGGTCCCAGTAAGCATAGCAGCTTACAGCCCTGCTCTAGTAAAAGGTTCCCCCAGTGTAGCAGCTCTGCCAGTGGGAGAGGGCTTCTCCAGCGACATTGTTACAGCTCCGCTCTGGTGCCCCTGTGCCCCTGTGCCCCGAAGAGTAACAACTCTGCTCTGCTAGGGTAAGGCCTCCTCAACAAAAGTGTTACAGTCTCGCTCTGCTCTGTTTCTGCTCTGAGGAAGGCAGGTCTCAACCAAACCTCATTCAAGAGATTTATTGGGAGGGAAGAATCCAGGAGGGTGGCTGCCTCTGCCAGGGAGGAGAAAGGGCAGCTGCAAACTGGACAGGTGCAGGGCTTATATAGGGCTTCTTGGGTATGGAGGGTTTTTTTCCCTAGGGAAAAGATTTTCACGGGGGTGGAGGGGGCGAACTGGTCAGATTTCAGTCCCTTGAGCTCAGATTGGCTAGATCTCTGCTCAGGGATTGGTTGGTTTTCAGCTTAGTTGATCACAGACAGATCTGGTTCTGGTTTCAAGGGGCAAACTGTGTTTTTTTCACTGACTTTTTTTTTTTTTGGTTCTACTTTTGGGACCAGAGCGTATTTCTCTCATTGGCTCTGATTCTAGGGCCAAAGTATGTTTCTTTGGCACTGGTTTCAGAGTCAGGGTGGATTTCTTTGGTTCTGGGTTCAGGGCTAAACTATTTCTTTCACTGGCTCAGGTCTCTGAGTCAGGATGTGTTTCTTTCATTGGCTCTGATTTCAGGGCCGGGGTGGGTGTTTTTGGATGGCCCTTTTACCCTACAGGAAGTCCTTTCCACGTGTATATCCTGTAGGTACGGCCATGTTTACTTCTAATAGTTTTAGTGTTTCATCTTTCAAATTGAGGCCTTTGATCCACTTGGATCTAATTTTTGTACAGGGTGATATATATGGGTTTAATTTCATTCTTCTGAGTGTGGGCGCCCACCTTTCAAGTGCCATTTGTTGAAGATGCTGTATTTGTTCAGCATATTTTCAGACTCTGTCGAATATCAGATGGCTGTAATCATGAGTACTCATGCTTGGGTCTTCTATTTAATTCTGTCGGTCTACACATCTGTGCAAGTTCCATCTTTATTAGTTTATTAGTTGTCTTTATTAGTTTAGCTCTCTAATAATTCTTGAAGTCAGGAATAGCAGTCTCTTCAGTAATCTTCTTTTTGCTCAAGATTGCTTTGACTTTCTGGGGCATTTTCTGGGCATCCAAACTCTCATGTATATACCCACACATGGACACATACACATAATTAAAATAAAATAACTATTTAATTCTTTTGAAACATTGTTTGTAAAAAGCTGAGCATGGTGGCACACACCCTTAATCCCTACATTCATCGGGCAAAGGCAACTGAATCTCTGTGAGTTTTGGGTTAACCTGGTCTACCAAGCATGTTCCAAGCTATCCAGAGGTAAATTACAGTAAGATCCTCTCTAAACAAAATAAACCAACAAAAACAACAACAACAAAACCAAAAAAAAAAGTCACCTAGTAGGGCAGAAAAATTTGTCAGATTTTGAAAAATGAGCTTAGTCTTTTAAGCTGATTTTAGCTGGTTTATGAGACAGAATGGGGCAGAGGACACATCATGACCTAAAGCCAGAGGGACAACAGCCACTTGTGTGTGCAAGGAGAAGCAGCTATTTCTAGAATGTGAAGTGTGATGCTGTGGAAGGGATGAGCCAGAATGGTAGCCTCATTTCCTCCAGAGATTTAGGACGAATTAAGATTGTTTAGCTTGCTTAAAGGTGAGAAGTGTCTCCTTTTGTATTTTTTCCCACTTTCTTAATCAAAACCCCTTTTCACATTTTGATTGCAGTCAATGACTGTAGGAGGGGACCAGGTTTTGCAGGTCAGGGGCCGGTGGTATTGTACTGTGCCTCAGGGTTCTCTGATCTGCGCATGATCAACATTCTTGTGTTGAATTTTGACTTCTGTTCCTTCTAGGATGAGACATTCACAGTTAAACTGATTCCAAAGCTGAGGACGTTGCCCTCAGTGTGTTCCTCTAAGAGTTCTCTCCCTGACCTTATAATTTCTCCTCACACTGACTGACATCCAGCAAGCAGGGGCACTTTTGTCTTTTTTGATTCAGTCTCTTTCCAATGAATAGAGTCAATGACAACTGTCTTGCTAGTAGTCACAGATGCAATGTGACTGTCTTTGCATTTAAAACTTTTAGCTACTGGCTACTGAGCTCTCTAGCTTGTTTTCCAACTTTCTTGTGTCAAGACCGAAAAGGTCCCCGGAAGACTTAAACCATCGAGTTTCCAGACCAGCAGGGAAGAAGGGAGTTTCTAAAGTAATTTCTGACTATCTGTTAGGTCTTTGGTTTTTCACTCAAAATATCTAGAAATCCTTCTAAAGCAAGCTCAAATATTATCACCTTTTGAAAAGTCTGATTTCCCAGGCAAAACAAATCAGTTTGGCTCTTTATAGCTTTAAAAGTCTATGATTCTTTCAAAATGTAACTTCTCTTTTTGTCTGCATCTCTGTCTCCCCACTAGATGGCGATGTTCTCAAGGGCAGGGGCGATGACCTATGTGCATCTGTGAAACTTGTTCATTTTACACATTCAAAGCAAAACCAAACCAAACCACTAGGCACCAGGACCTTATGACTAACCACATGACTCATTCCCAACACAGACACATGTACGTGATTACACTGGGTCGTGGGGAGCAGTCAGACAGACAGAGAATGCTATCAATCTTAGATGGTTTTCAGGCCTGGGGCTGTAGCCTTGTTGGTACAGTGCTTTCCTAGAAAGTGTGAAACCCTGAGCTCAGTCCCTGGAAACACATAAAGCTGGCATGGTTAGAAGATGTTTGTCACCAGGACATGGTGGCACATCCCTTTAATACCAGCATTCTGGGAGACAGGCAGGTGGATCTCTGATTTCCAGGCCAGCATGGTCTACAAAGTGAGTTCCAGGACAGTCAGAGCGGTTACACAGAGAATCCCTGTCTCATAAACCCAAAACACCTGCCATCTCAGCACTCTGGAGTTGGAGTCAAAAGGATCAAAAGTTCAAGGCCATCCTTGGTTACATATTCAGTTTGGGATGAATGAGGAATACAGTTGTGGGTTTTTTTTTTTGTTTTTTTGTTTTTTAATAAAAGCAACCAACACCTTAAGATTTCAGGCAAGAGTTAATTGAAAAAAAAAATTCTAGGTGCTGAGATAACTCAGTGAGCAAAGACACTTGCAACCAAGCCCAATGATGTGAACTGAATCCCCAGGACCCACATGGTGGAAGGAACAAGAGAAGGAGTGAGGCGGGGGAGAGGCTGGGGGAGAATGCCAAGGGACAAATTACATCCTTTGAGGCCACAGCCCTTGTCATGTCCTACTGCCTATACTCAGGTCCCACTTCTTACAGTTTCTACTACTTCCCAGTGCTGCCATCATCTGAGGACCAAGCTTTCAACACAGCAGCCTTTGGGGGCATTCCAGATGCAAACCGTAACTGGCTCTTCAAAGTCAGGAATTTAGGCTCAAATTACAGCACTGCGCTTTTAATAGTTGCTATGATTTTTATCTTAAATGTCCCCAACACAACAGCATCCAGAGGTTGCCCTTTGGGAGATGATTGGGTCTGGAGGGCTCTATGATACCATAGACAGATGAGTCCGCTGATGGATTAATAACTTAAGGGTCTCTTGGGAGTGGTGGAAGCAATGGGAGGTGTGGCCTAGTTGAAGGAAGTAAGTCTTTGCGAGCACGGCCTCAAATATGTTTTGTCTTCAACCCCTTTCCAGGAGCCATGAGGTATATGCCACCACTCCTGTCTTTGTGTGCTTTGTTTTTATTTTATTTTATTTGGTTTTTTTGAGAGAGGGTTTCTCTGTAGCTTTGGAGCCTGTCCTGAAACTAGCTCTTGTAGACCAGGCTGGTCTCGAACTCACAGAGAGATCCGCCTGCTTCTGCCTCCCGAGTGCTGGGATTAAAGGTGTGCACCACCACCACCCGGCGTGTGCTTTATTTTTAAATATTTATTTATTTTTATTTTACATACATTGATGTTTTTGCCTGCATGTATATTTGTTATGAGGGTGGTGGGTCCCCTGGAGCAGGAGTTACAGACAGTTATGAGCTGCCCTGTGGGTGCTGGGAATTGAACCCAGGCCGTCTGGAAGAGCAACTAGTGCTCCTAACTGCTGAGCCATCTCTCCAGCCCTGCATGTCTTCTTAATACATAGCTTTCATCTGTGTCTTCAGTAGCTTTTACCTGCTCATGACATTCATTTTAATGTAGAACTGATCCTGTCCTGAACAGTATTTAATTCCTGGTCCCCTCACTAAACTTTGTTCTTAGCACAGAGTAGCTGTGACTGACTTATCCTCCTGCTATTGACAGGGTAGAATTGAACTGTCGCACCCAAAGAATCACTGCCCAGCTGTTCTATGGGTAACAACTGTTAATGTTTAAAGTTACTTTCATTCATGATGACACAAAATGAGTATGGCTAGTATGTGCAGAGAGAAACCATCCACCATTCACGTTTTGAAATCCGAACCGTCTTAATGTTTCATGCTAGTAACTAATTGAGCCACGCCACAGGAGCTGCTGCCACTCTTTAGCGTTCTGTTCTATTTGTCTGCTCTGCTCCTGTCCCACTTCATCTTTGCACACTAATTGTGCACTTTCTGTTTACCTGACATTATGCGCTCTGTAGGCTTAGCATTCTAGCTAAGCTGAATTCTCTGAAACAGACTTTCCCTTCGGAGAACAATATTTTTTGTAGGTTATGATAGTAAACTCTATAAACTGGCAAAAATCTATTTTGGGATTTTTTTCAAAGAAATTAAATTTCAAAAGTGCTGAGATGTTAAGTAATGAATAAAATAAAGGAATTAATAATTCATTAATGTATTAATAAATATTTCAGTACTAAATGGAGCCCTGGTAAATGCACATTAATATCTTAGTAAGTAAAATTCTTTGAATGTTTTCTATATTTCAATTTAATGTATTTGGTATTGACCATGGATAAGACTATAGATAAGAGGTTTAACAAAAGGCACTAATAAATATGAAAAGGGAACTCAGAAGTTTTAATAAATGAATATATTCATAGTGTAAGACATTTAAAGGCAAAGATAGCTATCAATCATGTCCTAAATGTGAGTTCACTTTACTAATTGGGATTCTTTTCCCTTGAAAATTCTTAAGACGCATTCAGATACTCATTAAAAATTATGGTTGTTTCAGTGAAGTTGTAGTCTCCCACTATATATCCCTGAAATGTCTTCAAATGAATGCTTTTAACTCAATGTCAATTTATTTCAGTATTAGCTATGACTTGTGGGGTGTGTGTGTGTGTGTGTGTGTGCCCCCTTTTTTGTCTTTTGGATTCTGTTAACCATTCATTCAGTGTGTGTGTGTGTGTGCGCATGTGTGCACACACACACTAATAATCTGTTCTTTTTTTTTTTTTCGAGACAGGGTTTCTCTGTGGCTTTGGAGCCTGTGCTGGAACTAGCTCTTGTAGACCAGGCTGGTCTCGAACTCACAGAGATCCGCCTGCCTCTGCCTCCCGAGTGCTGGGATTAAAGGCTAGTGCCACCACCGCCCAGCCAATAATCTGTTCTTTCTGGGACACTGTAGATGTCAATGGCACTCAGGCCAGTTTTGAGTATCCAAACCATCTCTAAATATTACTAAATGTCACCTCCTAAAGGCCACCAGCTCTATAGTAATGGTTTCTAGAAGGATCTTGATCTTAAAAGACCTAAAGTAGAAAAATCCCAAGAACCCACAATTCATTCATTCATTTATTTATTCATTGATTGATTCTCTTATTCATTCA
This sequence comes from Dicrostonyx torquatus, assembly GCA_028555095.1. Classification (NCBI taxonomy): domain Eukaryota; kingdom Metazoa; phylum Chordata; class Mammalia; order Rodentia; family Cricetidae; genus Dicrostonyx; species Dicrostonyx torquatus. The sequence goes on along the minus strand of JAQHUG010000006.1, from coordinate 9,462,655 downwards.
TTTCAATTTTGTTGAAGTATCAATGACAGCACATTCATTAGTCATGCCTTCAAAATGCTTTTTGGGCAAGGTATCATGGTGCATGTATTTAATCCCAGCAGCACTCGGTAGGAAGAAGCAGGCAGACCTCTGTGAATTCAAGGCCAGCTTGGTCTACAGAGTGAGTTCTAGTACAGACAGGGCTACATGGAGAGACCCTGTCTCAGAACAACAGCAAAAAAAAAAAAAGCTCTTTGGCTTCTAGGATCTCATAGACCCACCCAGCTACACACACACACACACACACACACACACACACACACACACACACGGTTTTGTACACCCACACAGACACACAAGTTTGCCTTAGCTAGAATCACTCTTTTGACCTATCAATGTTTCCCTCTCTAGGGTGGAGGGACATTTGTGTTGTGTCTCACCAGGGAAGCCCCATACAACATCAGTTTCAGGCTCACTTCCTTAGGATAGCTTCCTAGTATTATCAAGGTGTGCTTTCACCGTTACCATGGTAGCTCAGAGAAGGCCTTAGGGTCTCTATGGCAGTATTCATGCATTAATTTATATGATCTGTAGTAGCCAGAGAGGCCCGAGAGATCTGGAGACGCAGACTCTCTCACCTTTGGTGCTGCACTCCAGTGCACCATAAACATTTCGGGAACAAAAGAATCTTGATTAACAACATTTGTGGGACTGATCTTTCCTTTCTGCTAATCCTCTACTGATTTCACAGTTAGTCGCACCGTGGCAAAGTGGTTGGTATATTTTTGTTCCTGAGTACAGCTCTTTTGAAAGGTTGCCATCACTGGGTACTTCTGCCACCTACTGTGTGTACTCGATGTCCTGGTGAATAGAGGTGAGGGCTCTTGCTGCTTGGGCATGCAAGCACCCTCTCACTTTCTCTCTCTCCTCTCTTTCTCTCGCTCTCTCTCACTTTCTGTGCTTCTCCGTGGCTTTGGTTTGAGAAAGCAGTAGCATCTTCCGCCCACCCTCCACTGCCCAGACCAGTGGGCATCTTTTACAGTTTCTGTAGGAATATGTCTGGTAGGCTCTCAAGAGAGTTTTCTCTCCAGGGAGGAACCCAGACTCTCTGAATTCTTTTCCTAATTAAGATGAACCACTAGATGGGGCAGTGACATTCTCTGTTGGACCTCAATTATAGGAGAGTTGGGTAAGATGGGTTTTAAGGACCTGGGGCAGACTTCTCCCATCTGATAAACCAAGGGACAGAGTAGAAACAGGATGGGGGAAAGACTTTTCCTGTCTATGGAGTTAGTCAGTGACAAAACCAAAACTAGAGCATTGGCTCTTGCTTCCCCCTCGGGATTCTACATGTAGCACTCATCCCGCTTCCAGGATATGGATATGGCTCATGTGTGACAAGGCCGATGAACTCATGCAGAATTCCCTGGGCTGCCAATGTGTTTTTTTTTTTTAAATCTAAGTTTATTTATCAATGGTCCATATGTGAGCATGTGCGCTGGAGGGAGGAGAAGCATGCGGTCACGGAGGTTGTGCTGAGCCTCGCTTTTGGGAAACAAGATGCGGCAGACGGTGATGGCTATTGCCTTTTCCCATTGGTGCTGGCTTCCTGTCACCCCTCTGCCAATAACTATCCCCTCCCTACCACTTACAGAGGTGTGGGCCAGTGGCAGTGCAGGCTAACCACAGCTCCCCCATACCTCCCCGGCAGAGCGATGGTTTAGAGGAAGACATGAGCTTCAGGTGGGTCTATGAGAGGCCTCCCTGGAGCATGCCCCGCTGGGAAGTCTTGTTTAAAGGGCAGATGAAGAGACCCAGCGAGCTGTTCCAGGCAGAGGACGGAGCCCCACTTTTACTCCATCCACTGTGGAGCCTGCAGCACCACTCACGTTCTTTGAGTTGCCCTGAGTTATGCCATCCAATAACAAGCTTGCCAGTTCCTTTTGTTTTCTTCAAAGATAAGTTGACTTGAATGTTTGTTGCTCACGGTGAAGAATTTTGCTGTAATTCTACAGAGTGTCAGAACTGAGCAGAGATAGCTCTGACATTGAGTGGATGGGCTGTCGTGACTGGGAAGAGGGCATCGTCTCTGTGGTAGTTTGAATGTAGTTGGCCCCCATAATCGCATAGGGGGCCAATTACTGTCTCTTGTTCTCCACCAGCTAATTCCCCTTTCTCTTCTCAGTTTCTCTTCCACCTTCATGCTGTGGTAGTTTGAATGTAATTGGCCCCCATAATCGCATAGGAAGTGGCACTATGCGGAGCTGTGACCTTGTTCGAGTGGGTATGCTCTTGTTGGAGGAAGTGTGTCACTGTGGGCGCAGACTTTGAGGTTTCCTATGCTCAGGATACAGCCCAGTGTCTCAGTCAGCTTCCTCTTGCCTGCAGGATGTAGAATTTTCGGCTACTATTCCAGCACCACATCTGCCTGCACGCCGCCATGCTCTCTGCCGTGGACTGAACCTCTGACACTGTAAACAAGCCACCCTCAACTACATGTTTTCCTATGTTAGAGTCGTGGTGTCTCTTAACAGCAACAGAAACCCTGAGACAATTTCCCTTCTCACTGTAACCTCTAGGGTAGAGACAAGGCTCAGTTTTTTCAAGAACAGTGGTTGAAGAGACAGACTGATCAGTTCTCTGCATTTCTTGTCTATTGTGTCTTCACTCAACCAGGAAAGACATTCCCAGTGAGGCCAAGGGCATGGACATGTGTACTCATGCGCTCTGTCTGTAACACAAGCTTTACTCTACAGCTCCAGACTGTTTTGCAGCTCATCTCTTGAGCAGTATGCCAGTATGGCTCATCTATACGGGCAGTACTGGGTAGTTAGAGACATGTTCTTCTGAACTCAGGGAACAGCTTTCAAGTCTCGGCTCTGAGCTCCTATAGACAGCACCCAAGTGAGCCATCTTATATCTCCAGGCCTCTACTTGCCAACTTAACACCACGAGACATCAACAACCTGATCCTAAGATATTCTCTGGCCTTAAAATTATATTATCATCAAATATATTTTCACTATATTTTAATATATATATTTCGAGAACCGCATGTTGATCGAGCTGATCTTACAAACTCCACCCCCAAATCCCGTTGAACTTCACTGTTCTTTTCATGAGTGCCTAAGGCAAGCCAGATGCAGTATCATTCAGTATCTTTCAAACAGAAATCTCTGCTTCTGGCACGGAATGCAGCCCTGCCTCCTTGGTAGATCATTTGTCACCTGGAAAGTTGAGCACACGATATGGCAGGGCAAGCCAGTGCCTTCTTCTGTGATATTAATTACTGTGAAATAGCAATTCTGTACTTTGGGGCCCAGGAGGAAAGAGCTTTCCTCACGTTCTCACCTCTGCCTCCCAGACTCCCTCCACACATCCACCTCCCAGACTGCGAAGAGCCAGGGTTGCTAGGAGACCTGTCGACTGTGGAATAAAAAGGGAAGCAGATACTTCCTGGATGCCCCATCTAGTTTTAAAAGACTGAGTTAAAGTACAAGTGGAGGTGGAGAGAGAAGGGAAGGAAGGGGAGGGGGAGGGGAGATACACGTGAGACGCTGAAGTCATCCTCGCCAGGTCCAAGCTTGTCTCCAGGAAGCAGGGAGCTGAATTGGTTTGCTCTGGGAGGAGCTCAGCCTAACTGGGTGGAGCTTGATCAGTCAGACACTGACGAGACCCACCTAGGATACAAAGTTAAGGGTGCTTTAAGAAATGCTTGGGAAAGTCGCTCGGTTGATAGCATGGATGAAGTCCTGGGTTCGAGCCTTAGCACTACATATAAACCGAGCAAGATGGTAACCAGTTGTAAGGCCAGCACTCAGCAGGGGGAGGCAGGAGGATCAGGAGTTCAAGGTCGTCCTCAAGTACTTACCAGATTCAAGGCCCTCAAGGCCAGCAGGGCTACAGAAGACCCATTCTCAGCCCTACCTCCTCCCCAACAAGAAGAGCGTTCTCAGGTGAGGTCTACCCAGTGGTGTTGGTCACGTTTCTGTTGCTCTGATAAGACACTCTTACAGAAGCAACCTAGGAAGGAAGGCTTTATTTCAGTTCGCAATTCCAGGGCACCATCTATCACGACTGGGAAGTCAAGGCAGCAGGAACGAGGCACAGCTGGTCACATGACAGTCTTAGCCAGGAAGAAGGCAACAAATGCTTGTGCTCAGTTCACTTTCCCCCTGCGGTGTTTTGAAAGAAAATGCTCCCCCACCACACACAAAGGGAGCAACAGGATTAGGAGGTGTGGCCTTGTTGGAGGACATGTGGCACTGTGGGGCGGGCTTTGAGATTTCCTATGCTCAAGCCACTCCCAGTGTCTCAGACCACTTCCTATTACCTGTGCAAGATGTAAGAACTCTCAGCTCCTTCTCCAGCACCCTGTCTGCCTGCATGCCACCATGTACCACTACGATAATAATGGACTAAACCTTCAAACTGTAAGTCAGTTAAATGGTTTCCTTTATAAGAGTTGCCTTGGTCACAGCAATAGAAACCCTGACTAAGACACCTCTCTTCATGCAATCTTGTATTCCAGCCCAGGGATGACTCCACCCACAGTGAGCTAGACTTCCCATCAAATTAACCCTTTACAGACATGCCTAGATAGACCCAGATGATTCTACATCTCATCAAGTTGAGAGCTGAGAAACCATCACACTGATTCCATTATATTATAGGAATGTGTTCTGGACATATCTGGCATATGTGTGAAGCCCAGTAAATGGTTATTATTTTTGTCTTTTTTTTTTTTTTTTAGTTTTTTCGAGACATGGTTTCTCTGTAGTTTTGGAGCCTGTCCTCTGAAACTAGCTCTTGTAGACCAGGCTGGCCTCGAACTCACAGAGATCCACCTGCCTCTGCCTCCTAAGTGCTGGGATTAAAGGCTGTACTTATTTTTTAAAGTCATTATGGATTAAAAACACACACTTTTTGTTTTTTTAAAAAAAGGATAGGGTCTAGTTATGTAGCCTCAAACTCCTAATTCTCCCACCTCAGCTTCCTGGCAGCTGAGCTATAGTCGTGTGCCACCAAACCCTTCTGTACATGACAAATGTCTTTACCACAGACCTGTCATCATTTAATGTCCCTCTAAAGGCATCCTATCCTATTCCTACACAGGGCTGAAGAACACACTCAGGGTCAACTTCCTTCATCCAACCCACAGGCAGTATGGTACCCAAGAGCTGTACCATAATCTACACCAGAGAAGCTGAAAAGGCTAATGTAACAAAACATGTACGCCTACAAGCTACATCTTAACAAAAAGCCACGATCCTTCCATTCCTGTTCTGAACGTTCCAGGGAAGCTGAGTGTGGCATGGGTCTGTCCAAGAAGCTGAATGTGGCATGGGCCTGTCCAAGAAGTCACTGTGTTTGGTGGGGCTCACGCCTCCCTCGGGTACATCTGCTCTCCACCACGTTTTGGCCCATGGCTTGGACAAAGCTGCCTTGCCTGATGTTACTCAGGCTGGTCACTCACAGCAGCAACTTCTGAGGAAGGGGCTGACAGTGAGTTTTGTGTTATGAGGCATCACATCCTGGAAAGTTGTAACATTTCCAGACACGTGGTGGTCGGGCCATGTGAGGTCTGGGATCACCTGGAGCCGCAAGCTTCCGGGAATGCTGCCTCAAGCAACTTTGCCCGGCAGACACCGGAACACAGCTCTTTTCTGGATTCAGAAAAGACAACAAAGAGAGCAAAACACAAAGTGCCGTGCTAGCTTCAAACACCCGTGGAGAAAGAGCATTTGGAAAACTACCCACGGCCCTTCCACACCGCCTGCCTGCCGCAGCACTCAGACTAATTGATAATTCAAAGGACTGGGGTGGGGGTGGGGCTTTACCTGGTCCAAACTTATGCCACGTGCATAGATCGTTTCTGAAATTCTTCAGAATGATGCTCAAAATTCTGCTTTGGTTAAGCAGCTCCAGAGCCATGACCTTTGGAGCCGTGGACTGCCTCTGAAGCCTCAGCCGAAACACATCTGGAAGGCAGCCAGGGAGAAGGGGGCCTGTCTTTCCAGCAGGCATTCCTATGAACTGTAGTTCATAGGAAAAAAAGTGACAGGCAAGTATGGGCTCTTTGAAGTGCAAATTTTGCCTTGTTTTTCAGGATGTTGTTTCTGACCCAAAATTTCAAGATGTACTCTTCATGGAGGCTCATAAATTAATAACATGTTTTTGCATCTGCTTTAACGTTATCTATTGCATGCACACGTACTTATATCTCTTTGGATAATTCATATTACATACATATACATTATATATTCTATAGGAGTACACGTTGTGTGTGTGTGTGTGTGTGTGTGTATCCTCAGGTAATATTACACATAAGTGAAAGAGAAAAACTTTGTCTCTGTCTCTCCTTCCTCTCTTTATCCCTCCCCGCCCCCCTCAAGTTTTCTGAATAATTGTAACAAACAATCAAACCTGACGCACAGCTTCCTCCCAGCCTCGTTCCTCTTACCTGTGCTGAGAATATCTTCTTTAGAAGGATCCAGCTTATGCTTGGGTCTTGTTCTCACACCTGAAGAAACCGCATCTACTTTTACCCTCTCCATGTGAAAAAAGGAGAGCTCTGACCGCCTTCGCCTGTCTCTTGAGTCTAAGAGGAACAGGAAGTAGCAATCCTGGAGATGACCCACCTGGGGTCCTGACCAAGCTGGACAACAGCCAGGATTTAAATACACTTGATTGTCACCTCTGCGCCAGCTGCAGATGAGCGGGGGGGGGGGGTTGCTCTGCACTGCTGTCCTTTCTGCCCGGTGTCTTCTTCGTCAGTTACATGAGGAGCTTCTTTTTTTTTTTTTTTTTGGTTTTTGGTTTTTCGAAACAGGGTTTCTCTGTAGCTTTTGGAGTCAGTCCTGGAACTAGCTCTTGTAGACCAGGCTGGTCTTGAACTCACAGAGATCCGCCTGCCTCTGCCTCCCGAGTGCTGGGATTAAAGGCGTGCGCCACCACCGCCCGGCACATGAGGAGCTTCTCATGAAGTACTCCTGGGTGTTCAGCTGCCAGTCCCTGCCCTGCCCTTTGACCCTCTCGGTGTATGTGTGTGTGTAGGGGCATCGATACAAAAAGCTACATTGTAAAAAGCCCTTTCTGAAGACCCCATTCTCACTACAGTCTCCCCACTTTTCCTTACTTTGAACACGCAGCGCAGTCCACACAGACCTCTAGGTGCAAATCACCTCTGTGATTGACAACTCAACTGTGGGACATTGTGCATCATCTGTGTTTCAAGGTTATGTCCTTTAGTTCTCTGGCATGACTTCTGCAGCCATGGAGTTTATAACCTAGAATATTTTACGTGCAAAGCATGTGATTTTTGCTTGGAATGATTATAATGCTTAAATTTAAAAAAACATTATGTGTATTTGCTTGCATGTACATGAATCATGTATAAATTTGGTGCCCATGATAATGAGGGTGCCGGATGAACTGGAGCTGGAGTTACAGGTGGTTGTGAGCTTAGAACCAAACCTGTGACCTCTGCAAGAGCAGCAAGGGCTCTAACTGCTGAGCCATCCTGCACCGATGGAGGTTGAGTCTCATTGGTCAAAGGATGTCTCTTCAGGAAGAGGTGCTTAGGGTGAAGTCTGAAGGAAGCACAGGGGGCAGCTAGGAAAAATGCTGGAAGGAAGATGCTCCTGTCACAGAAAATGGAGTCAGCGCACATCAAAGACACTCTCCCGCATGTCAGGCAGCAGGCACGTGTGTGAGGGGTGGACTGCTCCTTCTGGTGAGCCCACTTTTAATATGACCTCGGTGTCAATCAGCTTTCCCCACTGTGACAAAACACCCGGGAGAAACAACCCGAGGGACGAAAGATTTACTCTGCTCAGAGTTTCCGAGATTTCAGTCTCTTGGTTGTTTGGATCCATCGCTTCTGGGCCTGTGGTCAGGCAGAACATCAGTCGCAGGGGGTGTGTGGTGGGGCCCTTTGCTCCTTCTTGGTTTCCAGGAAGCAGGGGGAAGTGGGAAGGAGAGGAGAGAGGAGGGGAGGGCAGGGCAGGACTCAATCCCTTCAAGGACACACCTCCAGTGACCTAACTTCCTCTCACTAGTGCTGTCTTCTACAGTTTGCACCCCTCCCCCAACCCAGCCAAGCCTTCAGCACAGAGCTTTTGGGGGACAGTCCAAATCTAAACTTCACCTCTCTCCAGCAGCTTGGCGGGGGTGATGTGGGATTCCCCTCTGTATGCTGTGGATGCCATTGGCTAATAATCTTTGGGCCTATTGCAGTGCACACTAGGGCAAGGCAAGAATTCCAAGCAGATAGAGGAGGAGAGAGTAAGCAAAGTCAAAGAGAAGCCATGTAGCCGCTGCAAGAGACAGACGGTGCATGCTGGACAGAACCTTACCGGTAGTCCACAACCATGTGGCGATATGCAGATTAATAGGAATGGGTTAATTTAAGATATAAGAGCTCGCCAATAAGAAGCATGAGCTAATAGGCCAAGCAGTGTTGTAATAACACAGTTTCTGTGTGATTAATTTGGGATTGGGTGGCCAGGAAATGAACGAGCAGCCTCCAACTAGCGGGGCAGAAGCAGCTGTCTGGTAGAGCATGCTTTCAGTCCCTTTATATTCGAGGAACTGGGATTCAGAGGGGACTCTGCCAAAGATCACATGCAAATTAGTCTGGCTCAGCTTTCTTGCGCTGAAAGATGATCAATACCTGAGAAAAACAAAAGCAAAATCCATATGAGACAAAGAGTGTCTTGATAACCTTCCAGGTCTGGGAGGAGCCCTATCAGACTCTGCGACTGCAGAAATGCGGCCCAGCTGCTCTGTCTGTTTCTTTGTGTGTGCATGTTCACATGCAATCGGGTGTGTATGTGCATTCATGTGCAAGCATAGGTGTGTGTGCATGTGTGTACATGTTCATGTGCAGGCAGGTGTGTGTACATGTTCACATGCAAGCATAGGTGTGTGTACATGTTCATATGCAAGCACAGGTGTGTGCACATGTTCATATGTAAGCACAGGTGTGAGTACATGTTCATATGCAAGCACAGGCATGTGCACATGTTCATATGTAAGGACAGGTGTGTGTACATGTTCATATGCAAACACAGGTGTGTGCACATGTTCATATGCAATCACAGGTGTGTGTGTGCATGTGTGTGCATGTTCATGTGCAGGCAGGTGTGTGTACATGTTCACATGCAAGCATAGGTGTGTGTACATGTTCATATACAAGCACAGGTGTGTGTGCATGTTCATGTGCAAGCAGGTATGTGTACATGTCCATATACAAGCATAGGTGTGTGTGCATGTGAGTGCATGTTCATGTGCAAGCAGTTGTGTGTCACATTCACATGCAAGCACAGGTGTGTGTGTGCATGTGTGTGTATGTTCACTTACAAGCAGGTGTGTGTGTACATTTACATGCAAGCACAGGTGTATGTGTATACATTTTCACATGCAAACAGGTGTGTGCAGATGTGTGCACATGTATGTGCATGCTCACATGCAAGCAGATGTATGTCCAGGTGTGCAGGTGCCTGTGAAGGCTAGAGCATGACACTGGCTGTCTTCTTCAACTGTTCTTCCCCCTGTTTTTTTGAGACAGTGCCTCTCATGGAAACTGGAACTCACCAGATCAGCCGACTGGCTGGCCAGCACCCCTCCCCCGGCCCTGGAATTACAGGCATGTACTACAGTGCCCGCTGTTTACATGCATGCTTCAGACTGAACTCACTGTACTTGGGCAGCCGGCGCTTTACCGGCAGCCATTTCCCAGAGTCCCCAGTTGCGGTTTCCATCTATTGCACTTACTAGAGTCTGCATAAATTGTTTTTTCTCTTCAACATTGTTTTTAATTATCTATTGAAGTTTTGGGGGGCTTAATAAATTGTTTCGCTCAGCTAAGTGTTGGGATTACTACAGAAAACAATTACCATAATGTGTGTCTATTCCAGCACTCTTCTCTCCCTTCCTAAATTGAAAATCATTTTTTTTCTTTTTGATCTAATGTTTGATGTCTCTGGGCATCCATTCAAGGTGGGAATGACAATCTGTTCTGGATTAATCTAGGGCTAAAACACTTTTAGCTTCAGCTTAGCATGAAAATTCAACCTTACCAGCAATTACACCATGTTTACACAATCTCTGTTTTAAAACCCTTCACTTCAAACTGGGGGCAGGCACAGGTGTAGAGTCAATAATAGTCTAAAAATTGTCCCTTTTTAGGATCAAGACATGATGGGAATACCCAAGAAACAGCTGACCTGAGCTACTGGGAGCTCACGGACTCCAGACTGACAGTGGGGGATTCTGCTTAGGATCAGACTAGGCCCTCTGAATGTGGGTGGTAGTTGTGTGGTTTGGGCAGTCTGTGGGGCCACTGGCAGTGGAAACCAGGATTTTCTTTCTTTCTTTCTTTCCTTTTATTTTCTTTCTTTCTTTCTTTTTTTTTTTTTTTGAGACAGAGTTTCTCTGTGTAGCTTTGATGCCTGGCCTTGAATTCATAGAGATCCACCTGCCTCTGCCTCTGCCTCCCAAGTGCTGGGATTAAAGGTGTGCCCCACCACTGCTGGGTGGGATTGGGACTTATCTCTGTTGCTTGAACTAGCTTTTTGGAGCCCATTCTTTTTGGAGGGATTTTTTGCTCAGCCTAACTATAGGGGAAAGGACCTTCCTTGGCCCTGCCTCACAGTGAAAAAAAAAGTCCCCTTTTAAGTATTGAAATAAATTATGTTATATATTGTGGTGGTTTGAAAAAAAAATGGCCTCTACGGGAAGTAGCACTATTAGGTGTTGACAGAGGCTCTTTGTTCATTTCCCACTGCCCAGACCCAAAATAACCACACAGAAACTGCTTGGCCAATCATTTAAGTGTATTGCTAGCTAGCTCTTATATCTTAAATTAACCCATTTCTATTATTTTATATTTTATCACATGGTTTACTGGTACCGGCATGTGGGAGTCTTTCTCCTCTGGCGGCTACATGACGTCTCTCTGACTCCACCTATTTTCTCCTCCTCTGTCTGCTTAGAATTCCTGCCTTGCCCCATTCTGTGCTACAATACATCCAAAGCAGCTTCTTTATTAACCAATGGAATTCACAGTATACATGAGTGAATCCCACATCAATTAGGAGGTATGGCCTTATTGGAGGAAGTGTTTCACTGTGAGGGTGGACTTTGAGGCCTCCTATGCTCAAGTTATATATCCAGTGACATAGACCACTTCCTGTTACCTACAAATCAAGATGTAGAACCCCCAACTCTGTCTCCAGCACCATGTCTGCCTGCTAAATCTCTCAAAATATAAGCCACCCCAATTAAATGTTTTCCTTTATAAGAGTTGTCATGATCATGATGTCTCTTCACAGCAATAGAAACCCTAACTAAGGCATATATAAGAAATATATTTCAGATATACAAAATTCTGCCAATCTGATTTTCAGTTCTAGCTATAATGAAGTTGATGGCAGTTTTATCATCTGTGATAATCATTCTTCATTGTCAGTTTGAGTAGATTTGGTATCACCTAGGAGACATATCTCCTTGTTCTTATACTTAGTGTTTTAATGATGATATGCTATGGGCTGTTTTTTTTTTTTCTTGGCCAAGTCTAGTTAGGGTTCTGTGTGCTTCTTTTATCAGCATGTGAATGTCTTTCCTTAGTTTGGGGAAGTTTTCTTCTATGATCTTGTTGGATAGCTATGTCATTGACTAGAATTCTTTCTCCCTCATGTCTGTGATTTAGAAGCTTGATTCTTTCATGGTGTCCCACATTTCTTGTATGTTCCTTTCCTGTGTTAAAAGCATCTTTTCATATTCTCTGCTTATTTCATCTCAATTCTCTGCTTTATCTCCAAGTCCTAGTGGTCTATCCTCTGCTTGATTCGTTCTACGTGCACAGCTTTCCTTTGAGTTTTCTAGCTAGGTATCTGGAGTTTCCAATTCCATCTTTACTTAAGCTTGAGCTTTCTTCAATATTTCCCTTTATTGGAATCCATTTTCAAATCCTGGATTGTTTCCACCAGACTTAGGTTTCTGTTTTCCTGGGCATCACTCAGGTATTTATTCTTTTTAAATTCTTTCTCTCTAAGCCCATCAAGTTGTTTGTTTGTGTCTACTTTAAACTCCTTGAATTTTTATTGAGGGCGTTTATAATTATTCTTTTAAATCCTGTGTCTTGGGGTTTATCTAGGTAACTCTTATTGCCAGACATTTCTATAAGGCTATAAGATTTTTTTGGGGGGGTCAGGGAGATAGTGCCTTAATTCTTCATGTTTTTGTATGTTTGCAAGGATGTCTGGGCATGTGAGCTTCTTTTGTTCTGTGTCAGAGATGGACAGAGCAGGTTGGGGGCAGGAGAGAGGATGCACAGGTTGGGTTGGGCCTCAAGGTTGGATATGCTTAGATGTAGTGAAATCAGGTGAACATGGGGAACTGGCTGATATGCAGGAGTTGCATCCTGATGCAGGCTTGGAGTTTGGAGGGTAGATGATGGGGGCAGGGGTGCAAAATCCTTAATATATGGCTTTTTCTCTGATAGGCTCAGTATGTATCTTTCACATCCTTCAGATTCCACATTCTCATTCTAGGCAGGAGGAAGAAGGCAGCACCATAATGTGACTGTCAGTCAGTCTTTGACATTGGTTTTCATTGATAAACAATTATTTGCTATCATTTCTACCCAGAAGAATCCAGCGTACATCCTTTTGGCCAGAACTGTGTTACTTGCTCATTCTTAACTGCAAAGAGAGCTTGCTGCAAGGAACTGCTTGTTCATCCAGGCTGTCAAGAACCGAAATAATCATTCGCGACTGTATTAATTAAATCACTGCTTGGCCTATTAGCTCTAGCTTTTTATTGGCTAAGTTTTACATCTTAATTTAACCCATTTCTATTAAACTGTGTATTGCCATGTGGCAGTGGCTTACCAGCAAGGCACATCTATCTCCAGTGTCAGATCCATGGTGTCCCCCTGACTCTTTTTCCTTCTCCCAGTTCTGTCTTCCTGCCTACCTAATTACTGCCCTATCAACAGGCCAAGGCAGTTTCTTTATTCATTAACCAATCAAAGCAACACATAGACAGAAGGAACTCCCATACCATTTCCCTTTTTCTGTTTAAACAAAAGGAAGGCTTTAACTTTAACGTAGTAAAATTACATATAATAAAACAGGTATCAAGCAAGAATTACAATATTTATATCTACTTTATCTTTTATCATAACTAAGGGAAACTATATCTATTCTTCAACTTTATCAAAGACTCCAGAAGGATATAATATTACTTAAGTAAATAGGAAGTACATTGTAATTAATTTCCCAAACTCTAGAATTGACAGAGACATCTCATTGCCTGGACAGTCACCCAAAGTTCTTCTGTACTGTTGGGGCATCCATCTTTAGCATACAGGCACATAGTATCTGGAAGACTTTTCCATGAAGCAGGAAATTTCAAAGACAGTTCAGTCACTTTCTTCTGTATCCTGCAGAATGTCTTATAGACTTTTTCATGAAGCAGGAACCCTAAAGGATTGTCTCACCTTTAGGCAAGTACAGCAGTCATCTCTCTACAGGTCCTGAATGTCCAGTTCATCAGTTCAGACAAGAACAGTTTCTTGCTCAAATGGCTAGCAAACTCCATAAGGAGCCTCTTTGATGCCCATCTTCCTCTTGAGGTAACTGGTGCTGCCAGGAGCAGATGTGTCTCACTGTCATGAAAAGTCCTAAGTTCTTAAAACATTTAAATGCCATATTCTGAAGGTCTCTGAAAGATTTGAAGAATACCTATTTAACTAAAATATATATCTATACATCCAGAAAATCTAACTAATGTGACTATAATTTTGACTATTATAGATGACTATCTATTAAGCTATATTTCTTAATTATACATTACATTTTTAAATGAGCTATAAAATCACAATACCTTAATCAAGATCAGAAATATATATACAATATAACAAGATTGACCTTAAATTTGCATCAATAAACAAAGATCTATACCAATGCAAATTATTCATATCTATATCATATCCCCCTTTAAGTGTAAGCAAACATTTATAGACAATATTTGGGAATATGGACATAGTTATTTCCAAACTGCTTCCTGCTGTTTATTGGGTGAAGTATTTTTCTTTGAGGGGGTGTCTACAGCTACCTTTCAGAGGGTCTTGTTCCATGAAGCCATATTGGTCTTGAAGCAATTCACAGGTTCTCATCTTCTGTGGAAACAAGAGAAGAACTTTTCCAAAGCAAAATATCCTTAGATTCAAATGTGAAAGTCATGATACCTTTATAATATATATGCTGGTTTTGCTTAGCAGCCCATACAATGAAATGTCTCTCTGTATTTAGTTCCTTCACAGTCAAAAAATTCAAAGAAAACACAATAATATACATAATCCAGACTCTCCGTGAATTTTCTGTCTTTACACGGCTTGTTTTTACTCCATTACTTTTTAATATTTATTTTATTAATTTACTCCTTTGATCTATGACTATCTGTACTCTGTCTCTTTAAAGATTTTACCCTTCTTCTTCTTCTTCTTTTTTTTTTTTTTGGTTTTTTTTCGAGACAGGGTTTCTCTGTGGCTTTGGAGCCTGTCCTGGAACTAGCTCTTGTAGACCAGGCTGGTCTCGAACTCACAAAGATCCGCCTGCTTCCCGAGTGCTGGGATTAAAGGTGTGAGCCACCACTGCCTGGCCCGCCACCACTGCCTGGCTGTTTACCCCTCTTTTTTAAAGCATTAACTTTATTTTATGACTCTCTATACTCTTTTTCTTCTCTATTCCAAGCCTATATACATTTATCCAACACTATGACCCATTTATAGGTCTTTTATGTTTGAATCTGTCCTACTGTGTATCTGCAATTCTTTACTGTCCAGGAGCACTTCTTAAAATGCTAAGCGCTTCTTAAGAACTTAAGCTGCGTCATTGCTTGGGTAATATATCAGTGCCTGCTTGCCCCACCCAGTGTAGCATGGCAGAGCTGCTCACGCCTCTGAACTGTGTAAACTGCCCCACTTCTAGGCACATAGCCAGTCTACACTGCCATTAAGCAAACTGCAGCAGTCTGCTCACAAGCCCCACTAAAATGCTCTGTAGCCAGACCTCCTGCCTGAAAGAGTGAGAGGTCACGCTGGCAGCATAGCCCAGAAAGCTGGCATTTTAAACCAGCCACACCTTTTTTCCTGCTATGACCAAATTTGGAAAATCTCTCTTAAAGGAGCTGCAGCATGGCACCCACAAATACCAAGAAGCTGTGTTAAACTCTATTTTTGTGTCTAGAGTTTCTTTTCAAGCTTTGTCATGTTTTACATGGATATAGTTGACCATGTTGGAGTGCCAATTGTTGCAAGGAGCTGCTTGTTAGTCCCAGTCACCAAGAACGGAAATAATCACTCAGAGACTGTATTTATTAAATCACTGCTTGGTTAAGTCTTACATCTTAATTTAACCCATTTCTATTAAACTGTGGCAGTGGTTTACTGGCAAATCACGTCTATTTCCAGTGGCAGATCCATGGTGTCCCCCTGACTCTCTTTCCTTCTCCCAACATTCAGTTCTGTCTTCCCACCTACCTGAGTTCTGCTCTATCAACAGGCCAAGGCAGTTTCTTTATTCTTTAACCAATCAAAGCAACACATAGACAGAAGGACCTTCTACACCAAGTACTGGGAAATCCTCCTCACCCAGTGTTTTTCCTATGTAAATGTATCCGATTCCCCCCCCCCCGAGACATCCCAATTTGTTCTGTCACCTCCTACATCAAATATGCTTTAGGCTTGATGCCCTGCCAGAGGCTTGGGACACGTCTATTTCCACCAATCTAAGAATTTCCTTCTCCTCTTCAGAGTCACAGCCTCTGCTCCTTCAACCCTAGCTTTACTCTCTTGCCAGGCAATGCTTATCCATCAATGGCTTTGGGAATAGGAGAGTAAAAATTTCAAGGTGTTACATGGCTAGATCTCTTCTGTGTCATGTCACACTCGGATGGCAGCTGACCTGAGTAAGCTATTAGATTGACAATCGTTTCTTTCTTTGGCTTTGAAAAAATGTTGTTGTCTAAAGATTTGGTTGAGAAGTGTGATGTAATGCTTACCCTAGAATTTGTGCCTATATATTTTTAACCTCTCAGGATTTTTTGGTATGCTTTTTTACTGGCATTCTAAAGGGGATTTTATTATTTTTTATTTTTTTATTGTTAAAAGAGAAATTTACAATTACTCCCCTTGTCCCCAGCCCTCCTGCTCCCCCAGTATCCCTCCTCCCTTCCCCTGCTTCCTTAAGAGGGGGCAGGGTACCCTGCCCTGTGGGAAGCCCAAGGGCCTCCCTGCCTCCATCCTGGCCTAAGAAGGTGTGCAACCATATAGACTAGGTTCCCAAGAAGCCACTGCATGCAGAAGAGATAGATCCCTGTGCCATTATCATTGGTTTCTCAGTCAGTCCCCATTGGCAGCCATATTCAGAGACTCCAGTTTGGTCATATGCTCATTCAGTCCTTGTCCAGCTGGATTTGATGAGCTCCCAATAGATCAGGTACACTGTCTCAGTTGATGGGCCAGTCCCTCGCAGACCTGACTTCCTTGCTCATCTTCTCCTGCCTTCTGCTCTTCAACTGCACCTTGGGAGCTCAGTCCTTTGTTCT